>JAJPUD010012943.1:0-28118 GCA_023553655.1 Myrmecobius fasciatus
GAAAAGGGTCATGGTGTTAAGGTTCAGTCTTTGGCAAGGGGGGAAGGTTAGAAGGGTCATGGTTTTAAGGTTCAGTCTCTGGCACTCCCCATTCCTTTAATGCTGGAGTTCCTATCATGCTTCAAGAACTTATTAAAAAAAATTCTATTTCCAAGGAACTCTACATTGTTCTATTTCTTCTCCTCCCCTCATTCCAAATCTTGTATGCAGTATAGGGTTCCCTTTTACAATCCTGTTTTTTAAACACTTGCTGTTTTTCAGAACATTCTCTACTGATTGGAATACATACTTGGTGACACTGTGTCCAGATAGAATTTATAGTCAGGGTGGGTAAATCTACAATAATTCTAATTCTATAGCACTTAAAAACTTACAAAGCAATTTCCTCATTGGAGGAGTGAGGTAGGTGGTACAAATATGACCCCAAAAAGCTTTCACTCCTCTATCCCAGGAGTGACAACTCATGCCTTTGATCATTTCTTAAGCCAACAGAGCAGCACCCTGAAAGTATTGATACAACACAAATTTCTATATTTTTTTTAAAAGGTTAAACACTTATTTTAGGAATCCTAATCTTTCAGATTCATCCACTAAACTACATTGATTACCAAGACAATGCTCCCTTCCTTGGATTAGCCACAAGTCCCAAGAGCAATCCACAACACCTTACTTGATTAAAAAAAAAAAAAAAAAAAAAAAAAAAAAGATTAAATGTTAAACTCAGGAGAGAGAATTCCCTAGAGAAATCCATCAGGGCTTACACAGATGCCATTTTTAATTAGATTCTCATAATAGCTTGCCAGCTGTTTGCTAAGTTATATTTTAAGTTCTTGTTCTTGATTGATACAAGGGTCCATTTGAGGAACAAGTCCCTAGGGAACAGAGGGGCTGCCAAGCCAGCAGGAATTCTGGCTAGATAGAACTTTCCCAGGAGCCCTGACAGCTGTTGCCAAGGTCTTTTAGAAACTCTCAGTATGTGGACATGGCTGTGTGTGACTGGTTTTGTAAAAGTGACCATGTGGCAAAACAAGTGCCCCACCTAACCTCTTCCCTTCCCATCACTGCTTCTTTTGCTTTTCCCTCCAATCCAGGCCCTAGGAAGAAAGCATGAATGGTATTAGATAGGTGCTTTATGCAATGAAATTATGCAATTACACATTGCTGGTAATAAGTAATCCTTAAAGGACTATGTGGCTCTACAGAAAGAGGAATTCAGGACTCTCAAGTTTTTCTCTTTTGATTTTCCTTCTGAGTTTGAGTAGTTTCTTCCCCTGATCTGGCAGGCCACCTGTCTTTGACCTTGTTACAATTTCAAATTTTATATTATTCTCATTTTGACATGTGCAGGTATCCAAAGAATTCCATGAAGATAGAGACTGTGGTCCATATCACCTAACACAATGTCTTGTATTTAGAGGGGCTCAATAAATATTTCTTAAATGAGTAGATGGATAAACTATGTTTGTTTATTAAATACATTTGCTTGTAACATATTTATCTAATATGTAGTTTCTTATATTCCATATATAACACACTGTACACATAGAAAGAAAGAAAGAAAAGGAGGGAAGGAAGGTAGGAAAGAAGAAAGAACAAGAGAAAGAAGGAAGAAAGGAAGGGAAATGGAATAGTCTGAAATATAAGATGAAGCTTTATGATCTGCAGCTTATACTTAAAATATAGGATATAGGAATATAGGAATAAAATATAGGATTAAATTAGTTCCAAGAGTTGTTGGTATGCTTGTTAGCATGTTCCATGATAGACTTGCCTCCAGGGGCAAAGGAAGATAACTTAATCTGGAGGTTTTAAGAAATCTTCTTGTTCTCTTGTCTGATCTGATAAACTGGGTTGTATTCCAAGGGGCTTGTATATTATTGCGTAGAAAGATATCAGATATCCATTATGGACTCTGTTCTCAGTAGGATCTGTCCTTGTCTTTCCTTTGGATTCTTCATAACTGTAAAGATGTTCTAAAGAAATCTGGCAAATTCTAGAGGCCAAATAGTGGTGATACAGCTGTCTCAAAGTACTTCAGATGGTAAGGTAAGGGAAATGGGAGGTATAAAGAAATCAGTTAAAATTATTGTTAAAAATCTATTTATACATATTTATCAAAATTATTCTACCCTGTAAGGAACAGTTCTGGAAACTATAGCAATTTGGGAACAGAAGCCATTTACTGCTTGTAGCAACAGACTTTAAAGTAAACAAGACAAACAATTAGAACTGTAGCCTCAGGGATTTATTCCTTCACTGCTCTCGAGGTTCTGCTTCTTTCTCCACCAAGTCACAGAAGCCTTCTCCCCCTGGAACCTCCTTCTGCCCCTTTTGCCTCTTCCTTTGATTGATCACTTCCTTCCAGCACCTCCATTTTAAGGAAGGGTACAGGCCAGCCACATTCACTCCTTCATTCCTCTCTGGGTTCCACTCAAAAGAACCACCCCCCCCCCCCTTAAAAAAAAAAAAGAATCCAAAAGTGGAGACTTCTTTCTCCACTATGAGCTCACTAGGTACATTTCCCATTCCTCATTCCCTACCTCTTTCTTTTCTTTCCTTTATTTTTTTTCTTTCTTTTTATTTTCTTTCTTTTATCTTGAGGACAGGGACTATCTTTCTATTTGCTTGTATTTGTAGTCCCAGCATTCAGTAAAATGTCTGGTATATGATAAGTAATTAATAAATGCTTGTTTATTTGACTTGGGTCCAAGAAGCTGCTAGAGCACTCTTATCTCTTCCTCTCTACTAAGGGGCCTTCTGCTCTAGCCGAATTCATTATCATTCCACCCTGGTGCCCCCAGGAAAATTGCTTAAAGACTATATTTAATACATTTTTAGGACTTCCAAAGAGAGGATGGAATACAAAAATACTCTGTACAGAATGAATCAGGTATAGGCTTTTATTTATTTCCTTTACCCAAAAGAAATGCATAACATACACAAACCCCACAAGTGCACACTGACAAACTTAAAGGATTCATTAACTTATAACTACTATTATATTCACTGCACATTGACAGAAACTTAAACAAGCAATAATAATAATCATGTTGTGATCTCCCTGGAGGTTAGAATACAAAGCAATTTAAAAGATTCCCATTAGACATTTTACATTTCACCTTATCTCTGCATGCTTTCCCTCAAAATTCATATTTTCTAGCAAGTCAGGCCAGGGATTTAGCTTATCCTCTGGCTGGCAGTTAAACTTCTTCAAGGATAGAAATTTCCTTTATTGCTCTTATACTCCAATCAATGGTCTTGAGAGCTTCAACTTCTTGAACTCACAAGGTTATTTCTAAGACTGGACTTATCCATCCCAGAATCACAATTTGGTCACCTGCACTCAGGGAAAGAAATCACAAATGAGAAAAAATGCAGCTGATGTCCACAAAGTCCAAGTTCAGGAAGTCCTACCCTTAGGATCTACTCCAGCTGTCATAAGGAGTAGTTGAAATGTGGCCAGGATGGAGGAAGGAAGCCTCTCATGGGAGAGGCTCAAAGAAACCTGATATGATATAAATCTGGTAATTAAAAAACATCTGAGAACAGATTTAGAAGTTCTACTGAGTCAGCATTTCTTCTAACTCAATGAATGAATGAATGAATTGCTCCGTCCCCAAGGCACAGAATCACCCATAGCTAGTTGAGAGCAAACAGAAGTTTCTTCAGCTCTCACATGACCAAGTGCTGAGCTAACATAGTCAGGGAGAAGAAAGCAGGGAGGTGTTCTATTCACCCTGTTACACAAGTAGTGTATGTACCTGTTCTTGGCGAATTATATAATGTTAACTGAAGACAGAGAAAATGCAGAGCTGTTCAACTTGTCTCATTTTCTAGTTTTCCCTGCCGAGGAGGATGATCACTGGACTGGAAAGAACAGAATAAAAATGACTAATAGCAAGTGGGTACCTGAGATATACTGGAGGAGGGTAAGACAACACCCAGTTTGCCTTTGATGACTTCGAGTCACCTATGCTAAATAAATGACATCCTGAGGTACTGAGAGAACCAGCAAATAGGATTGCTGAGCGCCTGTCAGGCATTTTTGAAAGAACATGACAAACAGGAAAGTTACTGTATAACTGGAGAAAGGCAAATATCTCATTTTCAAATAAAGGGAGAGAATAGAGTTGGCAAAGCATACGCCATGGAACTTGATTTGGATTCCCAGCAACACTCTAGAATGTGTTACTAAGGAGATGGTTAGTGAACAACTAGAAAAGGAGAAGTGAAGAGCAGGTAGATGGCACAGTGGATAGAGCACCAGCCCTGAAGTCAGGAGGACCTGAGTTCAAATCTGACTTCAGACACTTAATACTTCCTAGCTATGTGATCCTGGGCAAGTCACTTAACCATAATTGCCTCAGCAAAAAAGCAGGGAAAAAAAAAAAGAGAGGAGACTATAAAGAATCAGCAAGGTTTCATTAACCCACAGGTCAAACCTGAAGATACATTTAATTCACAATTCAACAAACATGTATAAAGACTAATAAAAAACGTTAGCACAGTGATTTACAAATTTGATCCTCACTACAATCCTTTGAGGTAGGTGCTATTATTATGTTAATTTTACAGATTAGGAAATTGAGGCAGTCCGTTTAAGTGACTTGGTCAGGGTCACACAACTAGGAAGTATCTGAGGCCAGATTTGAACTTAAGAAGATGAGTCTTCCTCATTCCAGGCCCCACCCTCTATCGTCTACTGTGTCACTAGTTGCTCCATTCAGATGCCGACAGCTATACATGCTGTTAGACAAGGTTATTTTTGACCACCGATTTTGCTGACTGATCTTGTCAAAATAGAAGGTTTGGTTGAGGCTAGGGTCATATATCAGGAAATGCTTGTTATACAGAACAAAAGGCATCAACATATATATATATATATGTATATATGTATATATACATATATTATATATATGTTTTTTTTTTAAAGAAGCTCAAGGCGTTTGAGAAGCATCAAAGAAAGACTAAATCAAATTTACTACTGGCAAGTGTATTTTATATATTGTTTTGAAAGCTGTTAATATTTTTATGCTAAGGAAGTAACATAGTATATAAATTCAACTTGTGACATTAAGTAACATTAAATAAAAGTCAAATCTAAAAATATAAAGACTTTAAGGGAAAATCTTTTCTCCTCCAAAAATAGAAGAGGTCATTAAATTTTAGAGAATCTTGAGGACACTTGTACAAATGGATGTAAAGAACTCAGAACCAGAAGAATAATACCTGCAGTAATATAAGTAGAAACAATACTGAAAACTAGCTGAATTAAGATAAAATACAAAGACCCAGTATTAGTTCCAAAGGACAAATGACAAACACACTTCTCTTTTCTGTAGAGATGGGAAAAATTATGATTGCTGAATGTTGAATATCCTGATAGACTATCTATTGGCTCATTGGCCCTGGAGTCTGAGGACCTGAGTTTGAATGTGACATCAGTTACTTTCTAGGTGTGTGACCCTGGGCAAGTTACTTCACCCTGTTTGCCTCAGTTTCCTCATCTGTAAAATGAGCTGGAGAAGGAAACAACAAACCCTTTTGTATCTTTGTCAAGAAAACCCCAAATGGAGTCACACATGTCCATCACTGAGGTTTTGAGATGAAGATGTACAGAATAAGTATTAAATCAAAATACTTTTCTCTCTAATGACATAATTTGCAAAACTTTTAAGTCAAAAAGAAATATTTGAAAAGGTCTTTTCCAACATAGAGAAGAGCAAGTGTATTTTTCCCCCTGAGGCAATTGGAGTTTAGTGACTTGCCCAGGGTCACACAGCTAGGAAGTGTTACATGTTTAAGGTCAAATTTCAGTTCAGGTCCTCCTGATTTCAGGGCTGGTGCTCTATCCACTGTGCCATCTAGGTGCCCCTAACAAGTATATTTTAACAGAAAAGATTAACAATGACTTTGTGTTTTTCTAGTCTCTTCTTTCCAGAGAAACACCAACCATTACTACCCAACAACCATCACTATCCAAAAACATGAGAAACTTTGAAAATCACATCCTATGGGTTTGGAAATTAACTTAAGTCAGGTTGCTGGCCTCTTCCAGGGCAAGATGGCAGATCTGGAAAATAGGCGAGGGATACTTTGACATCTTCCTTGGACCATTGGGTCTCATGGGCCTCGGAAGAGAGCGGGCCAATGTCCTCACTCTGGCACTAAGTGCTACTACCCTCAACACAACAGAAAAGGGTCCTTCCCACCCATCTCTTGCATCTGGCAACTTCAGTAACTGGACAGAGAGGCTGAAACCAAAAATGTCATGTGTGCTCATTCAGTTATCTGGGCTCTGTCCTGATGTAACTTGTTGGGTGTGAGATCTCTGATTTTTTGGCAGGGAATAATCTTAGGGTGTTGGAAGGTAAATTCCTTATGCTTATTTATCCCAGTTCAGCACAGCCTTGAGGCTATAGGTAAAACTAATAAACCAGTTACAGAAACAAAATTACTCCCAAACATGGTAGTTATGGAGAAGGCCAATAAGGTCATATAATGAGAAAGCCTAAGCTTCATATTCTCATAAGAATCTCAACTTGCACAAAGGTCACAGGGAAAGAATGTTTAGTTCTTGCCCTAGCAAGTTTGTGTACAGACAAATGCAGGTGAAGCCATTGGAAGTTGATGATCTGAATGTTTATATTGGCCAGGACATACACCCCAACCACCCTCAGTCTTCTGGCTACCAGCTAGCAATGCCCATAAACTTGATAAGAGTTGTACTTCATTTACACTGAAAACACTACTGATCTTCAGCAAGTGTTGAACTCCATTCAATCCAATAAACATTTATTAAATTCTTACTATGGGCAAGAGCTGAGGTAGGTACTGGAAAGACAAAGAAAAAAATCAGTCCCTGCCCTCAAGGAGATTGAGGGATGGCAGGGGTAAATAGATGGGTGGGATCCTGTACATCAGTAAGTAAATTCAAACTGCATACAAAATATTTCAAGAGAGGAAAGCTAATAATTATGGCAGTCCTACAGTTAATAGCATTTTCTTGCCATTTCTAATCCATGAAGCCTCAGTTCAAAAAATATCTTCCTTATCTCTCACCAGAACTCAGACTCTTTCAAATAAGCTCTTCATTTGGCTTTATCATAGAGTTAATTTGTGTATTTATCTTTTCAGAGATAGGGACTCAAAGTTCTGATAAGTGAGTTTTTATCTTATGGTGTCAGGCTCCAGATCTTGGTACCAATTCAATTTTCAATTCCATTCAATAAACAGTTTTTTAAAGCACCTGCTATGTGCCAGGCACTGTGCTGAGGACTGAGGATTAAAAAAAAAGAAAGAAAGAAAGAAAAGAAAAAAGACAAAAGAAAGTTCCTGTCTTCAAGGAGCTTACACTCTGATAAAAGAGATAACATAAACAAATACAAACACCAACAAATACAAACAAAAGTGAGTTATAGATTGGACAAAGAGGAAATAATCGACCTGAGGAAATCACTGGAATTAAGAGGGGTTGGAGAAAGATTTCTGTAGAAGGTAGAACTTAAAGGAAGCTAGGGAGGTCAGTAGTTGGAGCAGAGGAAGAAGAGACACATGGAGGACATACAGAGAAGTTACCTGGAATCCAGAGATGGAGTGTCTTGTTTGTGGAACAGCAAGGAAGTCAGAGTCACTAGATCCAAAAGTACATATCAAGGAATAAGACATAAGAAGACTGGAAAGGAAGCTGGATTATGAAGAGCTTTTGGATGCCAAATAGAGCATTTTGTACTTGATCTTGGAGGTATTAATGAGAACCAATGGAGTGTGTGTGTGTGTGTGTGTGTGTGTGTGAGACAGACAGACAGACACAGACAGACAGACATAGCTGACATGGTTGAACCTGAGTTTTAGGAAAGTCACTTTTTGGGGGCTGAATGGAGAATAGATTGGAGCGGGGAGATATTAGAGGCAGACAGACCCACCAGCAGCTATTGCAAGAGTCCAGGTATGAGATAACTAGAGCTTTCATGAGTGGGATAACAATATCAGAGGAGAGAAGGGAGCACATTTGAGAGATGTGGCATAGATGAAATCAGCAGGCCATGGCAACAGCTTGGACATGGTGGGGGGGCGGTGGGGGGGGGGAAATAGGGGAATAGTGAGGAGCCAAGGATGACTTCTAGGTGGGAGCCTAAAAGACTAGGAGGAGGGTGGTACTTTCTGCAGCCAAAGAGAAGATTAGAGAGGGAAAATAATGGGTTCTGTTTGGACATATTCTACTGGACATCCAGTTGGAGATGCCTGAAAGGCAGCTGGAGATGTGGAATTGGAGGTTAGGGCAGGTTCGTTAGATTTGAGAATTATCAAAATAGAGTTGGTAATTAAATCCATGGGAGCTGAAGAGAAGTAGTTTAGAGGGAGAAGAGAAGAGGGCTCAGGACAGAATCCTGAAGGACACCGATAGGAGGCACAATCTGGAGGAGGATTCAACAAAGGAGACAGAAGGAGAAGTCAGATAAGTAGGAAGAGAAGCAAAAGAAAGGGATGTCCAGAAAAATTACAGAGAAGAAAGTGTCAAGGAGGAGAGAGTGATCACAGTTTCAAAGGCTACAGAGAGGAGAACTAGGACTGAGAAAAGACCACTGAGCTTGGCAAGGAAGAGATCAGTGGTCACTATAGAGGTTGGAGTAGAATGTTAAAATCAGAAGCATATAAGAGGCTGAGAAGACAGAGAGAGGAGAAAAAGTGGAGATACCCAGTGTAGACTGTTGGAGTTTAGCTACAAAGGGCAGAAAAGAAATAGAAGATGGAAGGGATGGAAGCAATATGTATCCTCCCTCCCTTACACTCTTTTTTTTTTTTAAATTAAAAGCTTTTTATTTACAAAACATATGAGTGATTTTTCTACATTGACCTTTGCAAAAACTTTTTTTTCCCAAGCTTTTCCCCTCCTTCCCCCCACCCCCCACCCCTAGATGACAGGTAATCTGATACATGCTAAATAGGATAAATTATATGACAAATCCAATACATGTATACATATCTATACAGTTATCTTACTGCACAAGAAACATCAGATCTAGAAAGAGAAGAAGAAAAAAACAACCTCAGAAGGAAAGCAAAATGCATGGAAATATTCACAGAAAGCGTTAAAATGCTGTGTTGAGATTCACACTCAGTTCCCTCAGGCCTCTCTCTGGATGTATATGACTATCTTCATCGCTGAACAATAGGAACTGGTTTGAATCACATCATTGTTGAAGAGAACCATGTCCACCAGAATTGATCATCGTATAGTCTTGTTGCTGTGTATAATGTTCTCCTGGTTCTGCTGATTTCACTCAGCATCAGTTCATGCAAGTCTCTCCAATCCTCTCTGAAATCCTTCTGTTGGTCATTTCTTACAGAACAATAATATTCCATAATATTCATATACCATAATTTATTCATCCATTCTCCAATTGATGGGCATCCTTTCAATTTCCAGTTTCTTGCCACTACAAAAAGGGCTGCCACAAACATTTTTGCACATGTGGGTCCCTTTCCCTCCTTTAAAATCTCTTTGGGATATAGGCCCAGTAGAAACACTGCTGGGTCAAAGGGTATGCACAGTTTGACAACTTTTTGAGCATAGCTCCAAATTGCTCTCCAGAATGGTTGGATCCGTTCACAGTTCCACCAACAATGTATTAGTGTCCCAGTTTTCCCACATCCCCTCCAACATTCATCGTTATCTTTTCCTGTCATTTTAGCCAATCTGACAGGTGTGTAGTGGTACCTCAGAGTAGTAGCATCTATTCTTATACTCTTTTATGAGTGGTCTCCTTCCATTAGAATGCAAGTTCCTTCAGGGCAGGGGACATCTGCCTTTCTTGAATTTGCATCCTTTGCATTTAGTGTAGTGCCTGGCCGGAAGCCAATCCTTTATAAACATTTTAAATTAGTTAATTCCAGCAATTGGGATGCTATTTTTGAGTGGATTCATTCTCACTCTTTCATCTAATTTCCCTCTGGACAAATGGTAGCTACTGTTAGAGTTAGGCTCTTTGTTTAGGATTAAGGGGAAAAAAGTTAAGCTAATTGGCCTATACTAGGAAGTTACCTCTTGACCTTTGTTTCATTTAGCAACATGATGAAAATCCTATTCATCCATCAAAGTCCAGATAAAATAATGCTCTTCCATGAAGGTTTCCTTGATTTCCTTCCCTGAGCCCAGCACACTCTGGTCCTTTTAGACCATTTTTACTCAGTCTTATATTTAGAGTGATTTGCATATTAGTCTTTTCTCCCCTACTAGATTTGAAGATTTATGTCTTATTTATTCATTATCTTCCAAAATGCCTTACACCTATAGAAAAGGCCAAAATACATTGAGTGAAAAAAATTATAACCAATCAAGCTAGTCAGACATGTTCTATGACAGAATTTAGTGAAAAGACTTTAGAATTTTTTTTGGGGGGGGTAAGCTTCTTAAATACCAAGGAATTACCTAGAAAAGAGCCGATCAAGAGCAATGACTAGAGTGAATCCTTCCAGCTGTTCAATGAGTTAGAATGGTTTGGTGTCTGATTGGGACAAGACAATACAGGGAAAAAAAATTCATAGCCAAGATCAAGCAAATAACATATATCACAAAAATTATATACTATGATCAGACTGGATTTACAGGACTGGTTCAATATTAGGAAAAACATAAACATAATTCACCTCAATAATAAAAAATATGATTCTATCGATAGATGTAGAAAAAACTTTTGACAAGATATAACATTCATTCCTATCTTAAAAAATTGGATAGTATAAGAATAACTGAACCTTTCCTAACTATGATGAATGGTATCTATCTAAAACCAAGAGCTGACATTATCTATAATGGGGATAAACTAAAGGACTTTCCAATAAAATCAACAGTAAAGCAAGAATGTCCACTGTCACCATTATTATCAACAAAGTGCTAAAAATGCTAACTGTAGCAATAAGCAATAAGCAAAAAATTGAGAAAATAAGCTTAGGCAAAAAAAAAACACAATTATTACTTTTTGCAGATGGTAGTTATAGAGAATTCCAGAGAGTCAACTAAAAAGCTAATTGAAACAATTAACTTTAGCAAAGTTGTAGGATATAAAATAATTCCACATAAATCATCAACATTTTGATATATTACAAGATTAATCATGAAGAGGTATAAAAAATTCACTTAAAAATAATTGCAATCAATATAAAATACTTGGAAATCCATCTGCCAAGACATGTGTAGGAACTATGTGAAAACAACTATGAAAAATTCTTTATTTAAATAAAGACAGACCTAAATAATTGGCAAAATATTAATTGCTCATGGGTAGGCTGACCCAATGTAATAAAAATGATGATTCTATCTAAATTAATTTACTTATTCAGTGCCTTATGAATCAAGCTGGCATATTTCCAGACCTCCTGAGGTCCAGGTTATCTGTACAGAATAACCTTTCATCTGTCTCATTTGGAAACTTAATCCTTATATGTGTATTTTTCTCCTCCTCACTTCCCTAGTGTGGAAACCAAAGTATCATATAATTACTCACTGTGAGAGGTCTTTGCCATCAAATGTAAGCATTTAATGGATGAAAGAAAGCATTCAGGTCTCCACATTTTAAAATCAGAACTCACAGAAAGCCTTCTTTCAAATTGCTGCAGTGACTGACCCTCATTCACTAGGGTGAGGCAGCTAAGTGACATAGTGGACTTGGAATTAGGAAGATCTGAATTCTAACACAACTTCATACTCTTAATTTACTTGTGATTCATCATTGTGTTGATCATTCACTAAGACTTTCAAAATTGGCTGTCTTTACAATACTATTGTTACTGTATCATTTGTCCTGTTAGTGTAGTAAACTGTTCTCTTGGTTCTGCTCACTTCACTCTATATCAGTTCTACCTGTCTTCCTAAGTTTCTCCAAAATCATATATTTTGTTGTTATTGAGGTGAATTATGTTTATGTTTTTCCTAATATTGACTAATCTTCTCATACTGGTTTTGTTAAAAAATATATTTCTCTCTCTTTTTTGATTAAAGCTTTCTATTTTCAAAACACATGCATAAATAATTTTCAACATTCACTTTTGCAAAACCTTGTGTTTCAAATTTTTTTCTTTCCCTTCTGCCACCCCCTTCCCTAGATGGCAAGTAATCCAATATATGTTAAACATGTGCAATTCTTCTATATGTATTTCCACAGTTATCACACTGCACAAGAAAAATCAGATCAAAAAGGAAAACAATGAGAAAAAACAAAATGCAAGCGAACAACAATAAAAATGTGAAAATACTATACTGTGATCCACATTCAGTTCCCATAGTTCTCTCTCTGGGTGCAGATAGCTCTCTCCATCACAGGTCTTTTGGAATTGGCCTGAATCACCTCATTGTTCAAAAGAGCCACATTCATCAGAATTCATCTTCATATAATCTTCTTGTTGCTGTGTACAATGATCTCCTGGTTCTATTCACTTCACTTAGCATCAGTTCCTGTAAGTCTCTCCAGGCCTTTCTGAAATCATCCTGCTGATCATTTCTTACAGAACAATAATATTCTATAACATTCATATATCATAATTTATTCAGCCATTTTCCAACTGATGGGCATCCACTCAGTTTCAGTTTCTTGCCTCTATAAAAAGAGCTGCTACAAACACCAAAATTATATCTCTCACTGTCTATTTTCAGTATATCACTTCTCTGGCAAGAGGTGGGCAGTTGTTTCATTTTTGCTTCTATGCACTCATGGTTCATCATTGGCTTAGCATTCTCAAGTCTTTCACAGTTGTTTTTCTTGATAATGTTATCGATATAAATTGTTCTCCTAGTTCCACTCAATTCATTGCCTTAGTTCCTAGAAGTTTCTCCAGTTTTCTCTGAAAGTGTCCATTTTTGTCATTTCCAATTGGCCCAATGATACTCTATTCCATTCATGGATCACTGTTGCCCAATAGGTGGGCACTTCTTTAGTTTCTAGCTTTTCCTATTATGAAAAAAGATGCTATGCATAATTTGGCATCTGTGGGTCCATTTGATTTCTAGATTAAAGGGTATTCTCAGTGTAGGGGATTTTGGAGCATAATTCCAGATTGCTTTGCACATTGGCAGGACCAATTCACAACTTGATTTAACAGGGCACAAGTGTGTGTTTTCCTGAAGCCCCTGCCAATTTTTGCCACTTCCTCTTTTGTTGTCTTTGCACTGTTCTTGAAACTCTTTTCTCTAGGGTTTTTTTTTTGTTTTTTTTTTTTTGCTTTTTGCTGAGGCAATTGGGGTTAAGTGACTTGCCCAGGGACACACAGCTAGGGAATATTAAGTGTCTGAGACCAGATTTGAACTCAGGTCCTCCTGACTTCAGGGCTGGTGCTCTATCCACTGCATCACCTAGCTGCCCCATACATTTATTCTCAATCAACAAACCAAAAATATGCTTGTATTTCCAAGCTCCTACCATATGCTGGGATGATACCATGGTGTGTTTTGGGAAGGGTGCCAATCTGGGAGTCCAGAAAGCTGGTTTCTAAGCCCAGCTCTGCCTCAAAGGGGGAGCATCGTTGGTCAAGACACTTGAAAATCCTCTGGGTCTCACATTTGTCATGGATCATGAGGGGGCCAGCCCCTACTATTCAGAAAACAGACATTTCTTTAACTTTAGCTATGTACAAGGTTTTGTACTAGGATACCCAAGTATAAGGCATGATCCCTGATCTGAAGGAGTTTACAGTACAGATAAGAAAATTCTGACTCATAAAACAAAATGAGATGGTATATAATTAACTGCTAAACTGTGGGATACACTTAATAAGTGATTTAGGAGTTCAGAGAAATTGGATCTCAAAGAAGGCTAAAGGAGAGACTATGTTATTGGGAACCCTCAGGCCTGGGCCTGAATCCCATCTCTCTCACTAACTTAGTGTGGGACCTTGAATGTCATCTGCCTCTGGAGGTCATCACCTTTAAGATCCACTGAGTGGGGTCTCTCTCTTAGCTTACTGGCTTGTTCTCTATAATATAGCTTTGACTCAGCCTACCTACCCATTTCTGCTGTCAGAGGGAAGAAATTATAACAAAGGGCCAAGTCTTTCTGTGTTGAGCCATACCTGATCCTGGAAATCTCTTAGCTCAAGCCCCAATGGAATATACTCTAATCCAACCCTGAACCCATCCAGATCGAAATCTATGATCTTATTAAAGGAAGACTTGAAGGAAGAATGGGATAGGACTGTGAAGCAACTGACTTAACTAGAACAGGGGAAGAATCAATAGCATGATGCTTGAAACTGAGGTAGTATACATATCTGGAGAAGTCAGGACTAAAGAAATCCATTTGGGAGCCATTCACATACAGGTAGCTGTTGAGGCCTAAGTAATAAAATTAATTGCCAATGGAGAGAATGCAGAAAAAATTTAACAGGGCTGTGTTCACTCTAACAAGAAGAGAGAACAAGCATATATAATTATACATGGTAGACCTTGGAGATATTGTGGATTCAGTTCCAGATCACTGCAATAAAGTGAATATTGCAATAAAGTGAGTCACATGAATTTTTTGGTTTCCCAACGCATATAAAAGTTGTTTTTACATGATGCTATTTAATAATAGTGATATAATATTTAATAGACCAGTCTAATAAATACACAATAGTATTATGACAAAAAATGTATATACCTCAATTTAAAAAATATTTCATTACATAAAAAAGTGAAGCAGAATTGAGATAGATGATATTTTTAAAAAACACAATCCTCTTTTTGTTGTGGCAAAGACTTGGAAAATGAGTAGATGGCCCTCAACTGGGGAATGTCTGAATAAGTTATGGTATATGAAAGTAATGGAATATTATTGTTCTATTTAAAAAAATGATGAACAGGCTGATTTTAGAATGGCTTGGAAGAGGCATCTAGATGTTGCAGTGGGTAGAACACCAAGACTGATTCAGGAGGATCTGAATTCAAATGTGATCTCAGACACTCAACCCTTCCTAGCTGTGTGACCCTGGGCAAGTCACTTAACCCCAATTGCCTCACAAAAAAAAAAAAAAAAAAGTCCTAGAATGGCCTGAAAAGATTCACAGGAACTGATGCTGAGTGAAACAAATAGAACCAGGAATACATTGTACACAGTAACAGCAAGATTGTGCAATGATCAACTATGAAAAACTTGGTTCTTCTCAGTGGCTCCAGTGATCCAAGGCAATCCCAATAAACTTTAGATAGAAAATATCATCTGTATCCAGAGAGAAAAAAATAGAGACTGAATGTAAATCAATACATGCTATGTTCACTTTCCCCCCTTTTTCTTATTTTTTTTCCTCTCATGGTTTTTCCCTTTTGTTCTGATTTTTCTCTCCCAACTTGATTCATAAAGAAATGTATATTTAAATTTTTTTTTAAAAATTTACACTAAAAAAAATGGGAAAGAAATCTACAACCAAACCAGGAAACCCTTGATGTTTTTTAAAGTATATGACCTGATGAAAGCAGTGCTTTGAAAAGTTAATTTTGCAGTGATTATTCTCAACTTCTCACTTTCTCTTATACAACAATATCTGGTTAGTTGCTGAATCGGGACTTTTCTATCTCCCAAAAATCTCTTTAAAATGACTTCTTATCACTCTTCACATCTCCACCACTTTAGTGCACTTCTCTTCTGAACAGCTATAATGACCTTCTCAGTGATCTCCCAGCCTCACGAAAAGTCTGACCATCTCACTCCTCACTTAATATAATGGTTTCCAAAGGCCTTGAGCATCCAATACAAACTCCTTTGTTCAGCTTTCCAAACTTTTCACAGTTTGGCCCCAGCTTTATCCTGCCCCTTCTTGCCCTGTAAGTTTCAGCCCTCCGGAACTTCTTTCTGTCCCTCTCATCTAAAACTCCATCTCCTATCTGCACCTGTCAGGCTCCCTACCTGGAATAAATTCCCTCCTCTCAGGCATTTCATTGTGTCCCTAACTATTTTCAAGACCCAGCTAAGGCACCATCCTCTACATAACTCTGTTTCTAATCCTAGTGCCCCTACTTTCTAACTTTATTACTTTATATTTATTATGAATGTCTCTTCTATCTTTATACGTGTACAGGTTCTCTCTTTTCATGAAATGTAAGCGCCTTGAGAGCAGAGGATTGTTTCATTTTTGTCTTTGTCTTCCTAGTACCAAGTGTAAAGCTTGTTACAAAGTAAGCAATTAATAAAGGCCTTCTGATTGGTAGGTGAATTTTAGAAGGGAGGAATTGGTGTGTCTCCAATCAACAGACTTCTTCAATATTTCAGACATGAGGTAATGAAGACTGAAAGGATGGCAGTGAGGATGAAAAGGAAAGAAGGGGGGGAGAGATATCTTAATGAAATATGAACACATTTTGATGATTTATTGACTGTGGTGGGTGAAAGGGGAAATGACAATGTAGAAATATGTTTAACATGATTGCACTTTATCACTATATGTCTTAGGGAAGGAGGAGAAGAGGGAAAGAAAAAGAAAAATTTGGAACTCAAAGTCCTATTTTAAAAAAGAATGTTGGAAACGATCTTTCCAATTGGAAAAAAATACTATTTACATAAAGAAAAGGGAATCAAGATGAACATGAGAGTGAGAGAATTATGGTGTCCTTGGCAGAGATGCCACAAGAATAATTGACTTTTACTTGGAGCTTTTAGCTTTTGAAAGCACTTTACACATTATTTTATTTGACTTTACAACAATTCTGCAGATGCTGTAGATGTTATGTCCCCATTTTATAGAAGAGGGAACTGAATCTTAACCTCAGCAAGATTAAGTGATTTGCATATGCAATGGGGACAAACTAGAACCATTCCCAATAAGATCAGGAATGAAACAAGGTCTATTATCGCCATTACTATTCAATATTGTTTTAGCTTTGGCTATAAGAGGAAAAAGAAATTAAAGGAATTAGAGTAGGTAATGAGGAAACCAAATTATGACTCTTTGCAAATGATATAGTGGTATATTTAGAAAACCCTAGAGAATCAACTAAAAAACTACTAGAAACAATTCACAACTCTAGCTAAATTGCAGGATACAAAATAAATCCACAGAAATCATCAACATTTTTATATATTACCAACAGAGTCCAGCAGCAAGACACACAAAAAGAAATTCCATTCAAAATACCTGTCGAAATTATAAAATATTTAGAAATCTATCTGCCAAGGGAAGGTCAGGAACTATGTGAACACAACTACAAAACACTTTGCACACAAAGTCAGATCTAATTAGTTGGAGAAATGTCAAGTGCTCATAGGTAGGCCAAGCAAATATAATAAAAATGACAATACTACCTAAATTAATCTACTTACTTAGTGCCATACTAATCAAACTTCCAAGAAATTATTTTACAGATCTAGAAAAAATAATAACAAAGTTCATCTGAAAGAACAAAAGGTCAAGAATTTCAAGGGAATTAATGAAAAAAAAAATGCCAATGAAGGTGGCGTAGCTGTGCCAGAACTAAAACTGTATTATAAAGCAGTGGTCATCAAAACCATTTGGCACTGGCTAAGAAACAGAGTAGTTGATCAGTGGAATAGGTTAAGTTCACAGAACAAAATAGTCAATAACTGTACCAATCTAGTGTTTGACAAACCCAAAGACCCTAGCTTTTGGGATAAGATCTCACTATTTGACAAAAACTGCTGAGAAAATTGGAAGCTAGTATGGCAGAAATTAGGCATTGACCCACACCTAACACCATATATAACAAGATAAGGTCGAAATGGGTTCATGATTTAGACATAGTGATATTATAAGCAAATTAGAAGAACAAAGGATAGTTTATCTCTCAGATCTGTGGAGAAAGAACAAGTCTGTGACCAAAGAAGAACTGGAACTCATAATTGAACACCAAATAGATAATTTTGGTTAAGCTAAAAAGTTTTTGTACCAACAAAAGTAATGCAAGATTAAGTGATTTAATATGCCATCATCTCACATTTGATAAGGGAAGAGTAGGTTATGACTATATCAATATCCCATTCACTGTGAAAATTAGGATGAAGAGTTGATTTGGGGCAGAAGGTGATGAGTTTGATTTTTATATGTTGAATGGAAGAGAAAGACAAAATGTCCATATCAAATGTCCACTGAGAACATGGATGGTAGAAGATGAGAGGTTGGTACTGGAGTTTTAGCAAAGATCTGAACCAAAGGGTCAGAAGTAAGAAGTATTTTAGAGGTTAAAATGTTAATGAGAGTCAATGAGGTCTCAGGGAAAAAACCAGGAAATTACTTGAAGACATATTTTGGAAGGTTTTTGGAGGGCAACTCAGGATATAGCTACGGCCAGAATGCTGCCCAGATCTGCTGACTCAATCACCCAGAGCCTCTGGCAGAGGTGTGGAAGAGTTGGCATAAGATCCATATGGCTCAGAGAGCTATAAGTTAGTATTCTTGGCATCTGTTTCTTGACTTCTTTCCCTAATTAATCTTCTTCTAGAATCATGACTCATATGGTTAGTTGACAATACCTTAGGTTGGCTAACTGTATGCCTGGCATATTTTTCAAGTTTTAGCATCTTTCCAAACAGTTTTGGAACCTTGGCATGGCTGCCAAAAATTGAGAAAGGCCGTGAAATGGTGTGTGTCTCTTGTTGGTGGTCTTCAAAGAAAAGCTAGAAGACCATTTGTCTCCTGTATTGTAGAAGTGATTTTTTCTTAGGTATAAATCATCATACTCCCTTCTAACTAATATTTTTTGATTCTGTGATTCTATTGTACCTCAAATAACATCATGATATGTGCAGTTCTGTTGTACCCATGCTTAAAGTTTGTCCTGTTACCTATTAGATCAGAGGGCTGATGTAGAATTGTAGACTGTTAGATTTGCAAAAGACTTTGGAGATGATGTGATCATGGATTTAGAGTAGCAAAGGACCTTACACCCAACTTCAGGAATTGTTAACTAGGAAGGCATCTATCCCCAGCCCAACCCATTAGGGAAAGAAACATACCCATGGAGGTGAAGGGATATGATCTGGGTCACATGACTAGAAGTTAAACAAGGATTTGAACCCAGTGAAGTCAGCTGGACATCTGGCTTCACATCCAGTACTTTTCCTGGGGACTTGTTGCCTCATTATTGATGCAGTTCAGATCAATAACTCAGTAGATATCTCCTGAGCATCCATCAGCAGATGTCAGTGGGAAGGAGTCAGAAATAGTCACCTTCAAGGAGTGAGATCCAGAAGAGTACTTGCTGAATAATTAAATTCAAAAATGATTTGTTCAGTTTATACTATGTGTTATATAGTGTGCTGGTACCTGAAACATAAAGATAATAGGGGAACAATCTGCCCTCAAGGAGCTTTTATTCTATTGGGGGAACAACATGTACACAGATAACATTTGAAAAGGTGCAAAAGAAATTCAAACTAATTTGGGAAGAGGGATGTCACTAACAGAGATCTCTTCCTTCTAAGCAGAACCTTGAAGGGAGCAAGGACTTCCAAGACTCAGAAGTGAAAAGCCGTGTGGAACTGTTTGGGCAAAAATAAGGAGATAGCACAAGTAATGTCGTGCTCAGAGAATAGCATGTAAGTCAACATGGATGAGTCTAGAGTATGGGGATGTGTGTTGCAATCAAGTGGCTTGGATCCAGATTGTGAAAGGCTTTATATGCCAAATTGGAGAAGTTATGTTTTATCCCAGAGGAAACAATTATGGTATTATGGCAATTAATTTTTATTAAACCCAGGCTAGTAAATTCCAGGCTGCCATGCTTCTTGCCAGTGAACCATGTCCAAAGAGGAAAAGGTTCTTCATTGTCTGACCCACCAGTGGGAAGCCAGAATGGGTGGTGGGTTAGGACAAGCTCCTGCCTGTAGTTTAGCTCCCACTCACCAAATATGCTGACTCCATCGCTTAGCCCACACCTAAGGGAATGTGGGTAGGACTGGATGACTCTTCTGGGCTCCATTTTTACCTTTTCCTGGTGGCCTGGGTCCTTTGTTCTGTGAATGGCCTTGGAAGAGACCTGAGTGGACCCCAGAAGTTGTACCTATAAGAATTGATCAGGAAATTTGCTGCTGTTCGGTTGTTTCCATTTTATCCAACTCTCTGGGGTTTTCTTGGCAAATATGGGATGGAGTGCTTTGCCATTTACTTCTCCAGTTCATTTGATTGATGAGAAAACTGAGGCAAACTTGGTCAAGTGACTTGTTTTAAGTATCTGAGGCCAGATTTGAACTCAGAATCTTTCTGACTTTAAGCCTGATTCTCTATACATGGCACCACCAAGCTTCCCTGGAAATGCTGAGCTTCTTTTTGGTATTTGACCTGGGTCTTTTCCTTTCTCTTTTCTCCTGGAGTGATAATAATAGTTGACATTTACATAGTGCTTTAAGGTTTAGAAATCCTTTTATATATATTACCTCATTTGAAAAAATTCTTCCCTGTGGGATAGTTACTAAAGACATCAGGATTCTTATTTTACAGAATAGGAAACTGAGGCTAAGTAAGTTTAAGTGACTCGCCTAGGTCACTTGCTAGTGACTGTCAGGAACAGGACTTGAATGCTGGTTTTCTTGATTCCATTTCCAGTCTTCTACTACCCAGAGAGCAGTAGGATCAATAGGATCACTATTGTCCTGGGACAAGGGCTTCACTTGGCTCCTGCTAAGACCCCATAGATATAAGGGTCAGAGAGTTAGGATTACACCAGTTATTGGCAGTCAAGGCCACCCTTGCTTTATCTCCTCCTTGGCTCTACAAATACCCCAAACCACATGAATTATCATCACCATGTTTCTGTATAAACCTCCATCCGCAGACAGACACACATACACATAGACACATATTTGAAACCAACAAGGATCTTTTCAATCTTGGGACTCCTAAAATGCCCAGTGTAGATGGCCCTGCAATGTAACAGTTGTGCTACATCTCCACCAACAGAATCAATATGGAGGAAGTGCTTACTATATATTGATTGGTTGATTGAGATCTTTATAAAACGATCAGCGACCCTTTGGTGAGAGAATTGGGAGTCACCCTTTTGCAAATGCTCCCTATACATCTGTGTTTCCATGCATGTTACATTCTGCTATAATAATGTGTATGTGTATGTGGGGGGGAGTTACAGCATGAGCCAGATTTAAGCTCTCCAGAGGGACCCAGTGGCATCCATTCCATACATTTACTGAGTAATGAGCAAGGAACTGCAGTGCCATGGGAAATATAAGGAAGTCTAAAACATGTTACTTGCCCTCTAGGAGAGAAACCTGTAACAAATAAAATAACAATAAAAAATCTCAATTACAATTCAAGCCAACTCTAAAAAAGAGGCTTTAAGACAGGGGAGGATTGCCAAATGAACTTGGGAAGGGAGGCAAGTTTCATCCAGGAGGAAGAGTATGACCTGCAAAATTTGATTATAGTAGGTCAGTCATTGTCCACAGTGCTGGGATTGAAAGAGCTTTGCTCATTGGAAGATATTCTCCAGACTATGTTTTCCAGAGAAATATGGTTCAGTCCATAGCAATATGGGGGGGAAAGGGAAGAGAGATTCTGATTGGTGGAACATGCTCTAATAAGCTGGAAAATCTGAGAAGCTGAGCTGAGCAAACATGGAAAGAGTGGAACCAGAAGAAGAGACAAGACATAGAACTGCGGTTAGGGTGGGAGGTGGGAAAAAAAGTTGGGGGGAAAAGGGAGACAGAGGGAGGGAGGGAGGGAAAAAGAAAGAGGTTGGAGGGAGAGGGAGAGACAGAGAGAGAGATGGAGAGAGAGAAATAGAAAGAAAGAAGATAAAGAGTCAGAGAGAAAGTGTGAAAGAAAAAAATGAAAGAGAAACAGAAAGAAAAGAGAGGAGAAAGAGAAGAGAGAAAGAGGAAGAAAGGAAGAGAGAGAAAGGAGAGAAGAGAGAAATCAAAGACAGAACAAGAGAGAGATAAAGAGGAATGAAGAGAGAAAAATAGAAAGAGAGAAGGGGAGAGATGTGAGGCAAGGATCAGGGGTCAGAATATCTCAGAACCTTAGTGTCATCATGAACTCTGACTTCTGCAGGGCAGAGGCAAGAGTTCCTGCATTGGCTAACCTTCCTATGGAACTCCAGGAAAGCCTCTCAAGAAATGGTCCCAAACTTTAAACCTCCAATACCGGGACGATGTGTTCTCAAGAGGGACTTTGTTCCCCATTCTACCATTGCTTTGCGGCCAAATCAAGTAGGTTAAAGTGAAATTAGACTTTAACTTCCTTAAAGGTGTAAAAGATTAAACCTAATTACCTATGGACTCAGAGGATGTTTTTACTAGTTGAGTTCCTTTCTTCTTGTTTTTAATTCTTTCATGCCTCAATTAAATGAGTTTACTATTGGATTTATCTATCTGTTGAACAGCCTAACCATAGAATAAATGGTTAGATTGGGATTCAAGGGGCAGCTAGGTGGCACAGTGGATAGAGCACCAGCCCTGAAGTCAGGAGGACCTGAGTTCAAATCTGGCCTCAGACACTTAACAGTTCCTAGCTGTGTGACCCTGGGCAAGTCACTTAACCCCAATCGCCTCAGGGGAAAAAAAAATTGGGATTCAAATCCTTACTCCCCAGTAGCCATGCTGACTCTGGAGGTTACCTGAGAGATACTATCTTTGGATAGGAATGAAGAGGATCAAGAATGATATGAGCAGAAGTTTAGAGATAAGGAGTATGAAAAATGTGCTTGTGGTGAAATGGATTGAACAATTGGACTGGAACCCATATCTGCCATTGGAAAGGAGCCCAAGGTGAGCTTGGGAAGACCAAATGTGGAGAGATTGTAGAGGACCTTGGCTTCCAGGAAAGCAGGAACAGGATCAAAGTGTTGTTTTAGGAAGGCTAATCTGGCATCTCAGAACAGGCCATAAGGATGGAGCCTGGAAGTTGGGAGACCCAGCCGGGTGCTTCAGTCATTCAGAAAGAGATGAGGTCTTCTTTGTATGTCTTGTATCCTCATTTGCCCTTACATCTCTGCACACTAGCTTTTTTTACACTCCAGAAATATGACCTTTGAGGGGTAGGAGATAAGAGAAGGTTCCATTCTTCAATCACAAAAAAAGGAAATTTGAGCTTTGGGTAGTGGAAAGGAAGGCAGGGAGCTTAATGGGCCAACAGAGGATAAGGAGGCATCAAAAAGGGGGTGAGATATAGCTTTGTTCCCAACCAAAACATCCCACCCTAACATGCCTAAGAAAGGAAACAAAATCTATCCTTCACTCTTGGGAAAAAACAATAAAAACACACGACTTCAGTGATGGCGGACCCACAGGACTCCTTCTATTTTAGACTCACACCTTTTAGTGATACAAAGGCAGCAAACAAGAAAGAAAATAAGGAAGAAAGGAAGGAGAGAAAGGAAGGAAGAAAAGAAGAGAGGAAGGAAGGAAGGAAAGAAGAGAGAAAAAGAGAGAGAGCATTAAACTTTGAGTCAGCAGACATATAGGTTCAAACTTTGCCCCTGATTTTCACTATTGTGTAACTAGTCATGAGGCAGAACAGTGACCTTGGAGGAATGTAAAGACCTTTTTGTTATTTAGTTGTTTTCATCATGTACAACCTCTGGGGCTCCATTTGAGGTTTTCTTGGCAGAGACACTGGACTAGTTTGCCATTTCCTTCTCCAGCTCATTTTACAGGTGAGGAGACTGAGGCAAGGAGGGTGAAGTGACTTGCCCAGGATCACACAGCTGATAATTATCGGAGGACAGATTTTTAACTCAAGTCCCTCTGATTCCAGGGCCAATACTCTCTACACTATACCATTCAGCTGTCCCTATAAAAATGTACCTGAATGGGATAAATAGAACAAGAACAAAGAAGTATGTATAAAATTAGATGCTTTGACATGTGGTATGGACAGCCAGGGCTAGAGGGATGGGGTAGGGAATGGACCTGTGATTTCATTGGTATAGGGAACTCTGGGAGAGGGAGACCTCGATGGGAGAGGGAGACCTCACTCTACCTTCTTCTCAGTTTAAAAATCTTAGAATGCTGCTGAGAGCTGATGGGACTGGTTCAGGGCCACAGTGTCTCAGAGACAGAACTTGAGGCCATAGTGGAAGCAGAAATTAGAGTACTTGTTCCACCTCTCTTGGGAGGGTGGGAGGAGAGCAGTAGTGGGAAAAAGGTTGAATGGACATGTTAGTGGGACAAGTTTTCAGAAAGTCTTAAAGCACTAGCCTAGGGACTCTTGGCCCAAGATCTATAAGTAGTAAAGAACTGTAATAACCACAGCAACAATAGTAATAATAATAATAACTGACTGACTGAAGCTGGGTTTGCCAGGCCATGTCAGAGGAGGAAAAGAGATGGTAGGACCTACCAGGCTGGGAAAATTTCCAGCACAGACCTGGCAATGTTTTCTTTGGATGAACCTACCTAAATTCAGAGGTTCCTTAAGGGTGGTGTAGCTGCAAGGGCATGCATTTTTTTTTCAGACTCATCACTTCAGCAAAGATGTTGGCCAAAATGTAGAATTGTAATCTGCATCGGCAGAGGGCATGCCCTCATTGATGAAAATAGAGACCCCTATTATAAAATAATATTACATGGGATGGGGACAGGGACAGGACCTGTGATTTTATCAGTATCAGAAACTCTTAGGGTAGGACATTCCCTCTAGCACTTTGTCAGCCACTGATAGTCTTAGAGTAGATGTTCTTAATTGTGTCAGGCACCCCTATGGTAATCAGATGGAACTTAGAGATCCATTTTCAGATTCATCTTTTAAATTCATAAAATTACATACATAGGATTACAAAGAAAATCAATCATGTTGAAAATAGTTTATTTAAAAAATAAGTTCATGGAATCCAGGTTTTGAACTCTTGTCTTTTTTTATAAGCATATATATTTATACAATTACCATGCTGCACAAGAAAAATCAGATCAAAAAGAGAAAAAATGAGAAAGAAAATAAAATTCAAGGAAACAACAATAAAAGAAGTGAAAATGCCATGTTGTGATCTACACTCAGTTCCTACAAATCTCTCATCATCATGAGATCATTGGAACTGGCCTGAATTGTCTCATTGTTGAGAGACATCACAACTGATCATTGTATAATCTTGCTGTTGCTATGTATAGTGATCTCCTGGTTCTGCTCATTTCACTTAGCATCAATTCATGTAAGTCTCTCCAGGCCTTTCTAAAATATCCTGATCATTTTTTATAGAATAATAATATTCCATAACATTCATATACCATAACTTATTCAGCCATTCTCCAACAACTGAGTGATATCCATTCTGTTTCCATGAACTGTTATTTTAAAAGAGGTGCTGAGGGCATCAAAAAGGTAAGTGACTTAATAGTCACCCAGCTGGGATGGTTTAAGGACAAGAAACCAAATCTTTCTGCCTCTGAGCCCAGCTCAATTTGATCCACTATGCCATATTGCTAGACTAGACTACACTAAAATAAGAAAGGATAGGGTAGGATGGAATGGAATCGAATTTGGTATCATGTATTATATAATTTCTCATATATTATATTATTGTGAAAAATAGCACAGCATACTTGACAGAGAAATAGCCATGGAGTCAGAAAGATCTGAGTATCCTCCAGCAAATCCCTTTTGATCTGCTTTGATAGAGAGACTTTCCTCATTAAAAATTCATTATCCCAATTAATTCACAGATCCGGTAGATATGACAGAGATGACAGATAAATATATACCTCCATGAAAGTTCTCTTCTTCTGGCACTCCATCATGAAGTAGAGGTGATACTGGCTTCTTGAAGGGGTTGCCAGAAGAGTCCAAGTCTTACTTGGTCTGTCCTTGCTTAGAAAGACTTCAAGTATGATTCCCACAATCCCCACAGCATCTGCTATCCAATGATTAGCCCAGGGAAGAGTGGAGAAGTTCATCACCAATAGGATGCTCAATAAATAAGTCCTTTGGTCATGTCATCACTTGGAAGAGAAAAATACAAAATGGCCATCAGTTTCATGTGATACCCACCATATATACCATTCCAGTATCTTTGCCAAGAAAACCCTAAATAGAATTATAGACAACTCAAAAATGACTGAACAACCACCACTGATATACTAAATGTGTGTACCCCAGTCCAATGAGTAATCAACAGACTACTGGGCCACCCCTATTAGACTCTGAACTTCTTGAGGAAAGGGACTGTTTTTTTTTTCCAGTGTATCCAGTACTTAGTATAGTGCTTGGTACACAGTAGCTACTTAATAAATGTTTACAATTTTGACTATTGACTGGAGAAACTTAAACTTATCAATATTGGTTTTCTTGGCATAAATCAATAATAAGCATTTGTTGAGTACTTACTGTGTTCCAGACTTCATGATGTTACACTGATATACAAAGACAAAGTGAGACAGTCAAACAGGAAGAGATATGAAGTTGTAGCCAAATGGATGGATCCCAAGATGTCCTTCAAGTAACAAATAAAGAATTGATAGAGTTGGTGGAATTGGTTTTATTCTGTGTCCAAAGGCACTAAGAATCATTTTGTGAGATATGTGTTCATCTCATCTTTCAGCATGCATGATGATCATAAGCATGAAAGCTGCCATAAAGGTAAATCCAACCCTGGAGAATGAAGAGGGTGAGAAATTCTACCAAGAATGTGGTAAGACTCTTTAAATGAAATGAGTCTATGCCTAATATGCAGTCACTTTAAAATTAAGGTAGTCATCAGGGAGGTTAGCAGAATATATATTGGAAAATAAAACCTGTGGTCAAGAATAAAAGAGAGCAAAAGTTTACATTTTACGCAAAAGTCTATTTACCAGAAAGATCTTCTTCAAGAATGGCTTAGACATGGTAAGTTCTCAAAATACATCACAAAAAGGTGAAATTGCTATATAACTTGACAGAAATTGACTGGTTACCAATGTTTTTTTCCTAATTATTTGACTATGAACAATTAAATCATTGGTTTGTAATAGCAAAAATAAAAAAAAATCATACTTAATTAGGAAAAAGAATAAAGATTAGAAGATGTGGGTATGCAATTATAATAACTCTAACCTGATCCAGAACTGTAACAAGCAATATTGGCACCCAAGAGCAAGCAACACAAGATAACTGCCAAAGCAAAATTAAAATTAATTAAGACAATTTCAGCTGAACCTGAAGGGAGAATTCTAGGACAATATGAGGTGCAACCTGGGATACTACACAGTTGCTACTTGGGACATTGCAGCCTGGTGGTTGGAGGGAGCAGAGTAGGGTTGAGTAGCAGAGATTGCAACTGGAATTCAGAGGAAGTCATTCCATCTGGAAGTTTCTTGTTTTATTTAATTGGAGTTAAACTAAGCTTGGAATTAGGGTTACATTATCATCCAGGCATCTTTCATCTGCTTGGTTTTTTGTTCTATGGATAGTTAAACCAATGGCAGATAGGTGGTCAGTAGATAGAGTACTAAGCCTGGAGTCAGGAAAATTCATCTTCCTGGGTTCCAATCTTGACTCAGACACTTACCAGTTGTGTGAACCTGGGCAAGTCACCTAAACTGTGCTTACTTGAGTTCCTCACTTGTAAAATGAGCTGGAGAGGGAAGTAACAAACCACTTTAATAGCATTGCCAAGAAAACTCCAAATGATGTCATGAAGAGTTGGAAATGACTGAATAACAACAAAAGTTAGACCAAACTCTTTTGAGTGATTATGAATCTCATTTAGGGAGGCCTTGCAATGATGCAATCAGCATCACAAAGATATAAGATCAGTTGTTTTGGGACCACTAAAGGAGTCAAGGACTGCCAAAGATAAATGTAAGAAGCTGGGAAACTTTTTGAAATCATTTAAAATTTTCATATCTTGCATATTTCAGTCTTGCCCACCTTAATTGTGGCTCTGATCTGATTTATTTAAACAAACTATTGACCACTTAAAAATGAGAAGTGGATAAAGGAACAGATAAAGGAACATAGATTATTATCATTTCCTATGGAAGTTGATGTAAAGAAGTCATCATGTTGAGAAACTCAAAACAAACTCAGACAGCAAAAGCTTCTGCTATGATGTGGCAACCAAGAAGAAAATTGTTTTGTTTTGTTTTTTTTTTTTTTTTTTTATAAAGCTTTTTATTTGCAAAACATATGAGTGACCTTTCAACATTGACCTTTGCAAAAAAACTTTTTTTTCCCAAGCTTTTCCTTTCCCTCCCCCCGCCCCCCACCCCTAG
>JAJPUD010012943.1:28518-46785 GCA_023553655.1 Myrmecobius fasciatus
TTTCTTACAGAACAATAATATTCCATAACATTCATATACCATAATTTATTCAGCCATTCTCCAATTGATGGGCATCTTTTCAATTTCCAGTTTCTTGCCACTACAAAAAGGGCTGCCACAAACATTTTTGCACATGTGGGTCCCTTTCCCTCCTTAAAAATCTCTTTGGGATATAGGCCCAGTTAGAAACACTGCTGGGTCAAAGGGTATGCACTGTTTGATAACTCTTTGAGCATAGCTCCAAATTGCTCTCCAAGGAAAATTGTTTTAAAATACAAAATCATTTGCAAAAAAAAACTTCTCAACATTCAGTATTTCCATTTTATCTTGGATATGACTTGTTTGTACAATACTTGCTTGCATGCTATCTCCACTATTAAACTATCAGTTTCTTGAGAACTGGTATTGTCTTTTGCTTTTCTTTGTATTCTTAGTGCTTAGCAAAGAGACTGGTACATAAGGAATATTTTGAGCCTGAGGCATTCAGTACCTAACCTGGACATGCAGGTTGTTATAGCATTCGATGCTATAACACATATCTGTCTGTTGGTCTCTCTACCTCTCTACCCATCTATCTCTATCTTGAATATCTTGAAGATTAACAATAGACTGACCTCAGAATTGAAAAGGAGAAAAGTGAGCTTGGGAAAGTAGACGTGTTTTTAATAACGCCAGGCTTCTTTCTGAAATATTTTTGTATTTTTTGCCCTAGGACTGGGGAGAGCATTAGGCAGAGGAGTCTTGACTACAGAAAGGCCTTTATTCCAAAGAAAATATATGAAATACAAAGAACCCACAAACAAGAGCAAAAAAGCACACAAATGGCTCACAACAGCTCATTAACAACCAACAAATCATCTTTATTGATATTGTTGCTCAGTCACGTCAGACCATAGTTTACCAGCCTTGCTGTACTCCATTCTCTCAAAAACTCCAAAATCTGTCCAAATTCATGTTCAATGTTTCCATGACACTACCTATCTTATACTCTGCCGTACCCCTTTCTTTTTGCCTTCAATCTTTCCAACATCAGGAACTTTTCCAATGAGACCTGTTTTATCTGTGTGTGGGTCAAAGTAATTAAGTTCAGCTTCCGTATGGGACATTCCAGTGAATAACTTGAATTAATATCTTTAAATAATGATTGATTTGGACTCCCAAAAGTCTTCTCCACCACCACAATTTGACAGCATCACATTCCCTTGTAGTCCTACTCTCATAACCATACATTGCTATCGGAAAAAACTATAGCTTCACCTATGTAGATTTTTGTTGGCAAGGTGATAGCTCTGCTTTTTTAGTATGCTGTCCCATTAGTCATAACTATCCAAAGCAGCTTTTAATTTCAAGGCTGCAGTCATCATCCACAGTGATCTTTAGCACAAGAATATTAGATCTGACACTGTTTCCATTTCTTCTCCCTCTATTTGCCAAAAAGTGATGGAAACAGTTGCCAAGATCTTAGTTTTTCTTATGTTAAGCTTCAAGGCAGCTTTTTCACTCTCTTCAGCAAGAAGCTTCTAAATTCTTATTCACTTTCTGGCGTCAGAGCAGTATAATCTACAAATCTGAAATTGCTGAATTTCTCCTGGCAACTTTAATTCCAACTTTTGATTCATTCAGCTTGGTATTTTGCACTGCATAGAAGCTAAATAAGGTGTCAAAATACAGTTTTATATTCCTTTCCCAATCTTAAACCAATGAGTTGTTCTACGTTCAGTTCTATTTTTTCTTGGCCCACTTACAGGTTCCTCAGGAGACAAGTTAGATGATCTGGTACTCTCATCTCTTTGAGAACTTGCCACATTTTGTTGGGATCCACACAGTCAAAGGTTTTGGTGTGGTCAGTGAAGCATAAGTAAATGGTTTTCTGGAACTGCCTTGCTTTCTTCATAATCCAGAAACTGTTGGCAATTTGGTCGCTAGTTCCTCTGCCCCTTTGAAAACCAGCCTGCTTCTCTGATAAGCTAAGCTTGAAGAATCTTAAGCATAACCTTGCTAGGATGTGAAATGAGTACAATTGTTCAGTAATTCAAACATTCCCTGGCATTGCCCGTCTTTAGGGTCGGGACATAAATTGGTCTCCTCTTTACCCTCGGGTAAATCCTATTTTAAAAAAAGTTCATGAATGACTTTTATTTTGATGTCACCTATTACTCACTTCTCCAACTCCTAATGAACTATTCCCTTGTAACTATGTAAAACAATTGAGCAAACTCCATCACCATAGCAGTTCTATCTTACAGCACATTTAATATTACACATTCATAGCTCCCCACCTCTTTAAGAAAAAGGGAGATTTACTGCTTCATCTCTTCCAAATTTCCATCTCGTTAACCTAATTATTTTTCCAGAGGTACTAAATGGCTACAACTGGTAGTCTCCAAAGAAGTAAATTTGGTTCTCTTTTCTTATACCTTTCATTGATGCTTCTTTTTGGATTTTCTCACTGACTCTGTGTTGCAACTTTGTTGTGTTCACCCTATATCTCTCCATTGCCCTTCACATGATATTCATTTCTAATCCTTCAGACACAGTTGCAGTCACTAAGATGACTAATTCTTGACTGACTAATTTTCAGGAATTATCTCTAATTTACCCAACAAAGTCCCAGAGGGTTTGTTCATATCTTTCACAGGAAGATTCTTTCAAAAGCCTAGGAGAAAGTCTCATCAAACAAATGAGGAGGAAGGGGAACTTCTCAATGAGATTATTGCTAAGGAGCCTACACTACAACCTGGGCCAGATACTTCTTGGATCATGAATGTAGAGCAGATGTGGATATTTTCTATGTTAGAACAATGTATTTGGGTTGTGCAATATTTTCAAGCTTCTAGTACTTTGTTAGCAATTAACTAAGGAATTTGCTTAATTTTTTTTTGCAGTGACTCATCTAACTGACATTTTGATCTTTTCTATCAGATTACAATAGTACATCCAATTCTATAAGCTATTCTGCAGCTTTTCTAAGGACATTAGTTATGCCCTTGGCTTGGAAAATATGCATTTGATTAAGAAACATTTGAAGTTTTAGGGTCCTCAATCATTTACCTTCCAATGTAGGGGTGGAGAGATTTCATTAATTTCTCTCAAGGTTCTTTTCTATAATAGTGATGCCCATTATCGATGGATAGATAGATAGAACATTTATTAAGTGTCTACCATGTTCCAGGCATATGAGCAAAAAAAGATAGTCCTTGCTCTCAGAGAGCTTACATTCTAATGAGGGAAGACAACAGATAAAAGGGGGCTGGAAATTGAGTGGGGAAGTTAATGAATAAATCATGCATTCAAATAAGACTTATTGATACTTTTTGGTTTTATATGACAAATATCTCCCCAAATCCCAAGTCCTGTATTTAAACCAACCCTCTTTTATACCATAGAAAAAAAAGTCAGGTAAGTATAACTGCCTATGACAGATACTATTTGTTGTTGTACAGTCATTTCAGTCATGTCCGACTCTTTTGGGGTTTTCTTGGCAAAGATACTGGAGTGGTTTTCCATTTCCTTCTCTGAGTGACCATACTTGATAATGTATATAATATATAGCATCCTTTATTTACCTACTGAGAGAAGCGTGCTTTAGTATCCATTCTCTGGGACCAAGAATAGATGATTTAAATCCCTTCCTTTATTGTTTTTTATTGAAATTATTTCATTTATTGTCTATATTGTCTCCCTAGTTTTGCTTCCTTCTCTTTGTATCAATCTTCCTGTGGTCTCAGAATTCTTCATGTTCTTTCTTATGGGGTAATTATATTCCATTATATTACTATTCTACAATTTGGTCACCCAGTCTGCATTTTGGGGGCACCCCCAAACAGGAAGCTTTTGACAGGAAAAGTCACTTTGAAATCTGGAAACATCTCTTGGAAGACCCATAATATCCAGTTTGCATCATCATGTACCACTGAGACTTGGAGTAACTCCAATTTGTAAAGTATCTCAGAAATCTGCCAAATTCAGGAGTCTTGTTAGACTCTGTAATAATGTATCATCAGAGCACCCAAAATAATTCCTTCTCCCTGACTGGAGAGAAGGACTCAATGCTGATAACCCTTACGACATCTGATGATCTCAGAGAGAACTCATGGAGTTCATCTTTTCACACAAACACATTAGCAGCTCAAAAGCCAAAGGGTTTTTTACAGAAAACCTAAGACAAGATGACCATTACTTCCTCCAGGGACTGCTATTTTCTATCAGAGAATGATATTTGTACCCTCAAGACCTGTAATTTCTCTTTAATAGGGCAGTGGAGTTCATCCAAGAACCCACAACTAACCTGCTGAGCTTGGTGCGGAGAGAGGTAATAGAATATGTTAAAAAAATACAATTTTCTAGGAAATCTGTGCTTAGATGGAAGTTCTGTATTTATAACTTGTCACAGCCCATTCCTTCAAGGATTTATAGAAGCATAAATTGAATGAATGAATGAAAAAGCATTTATTAATGCTTATTTTTATATTATATATAATAATTTATAATTTATTCATATAATGCTTATTAGGGACTAAATACTATTCTGGGGATACAGAATTGCCCTCAAGAAACTTATAATCTAATAGAGTGAAACAATACTTATGGGGAGAAGGCAAACTTGGGAGATTGGTTTAGATGTAGCTAGCAGAGGGTTAAGGCAAACACTAATCAGGACAGCAGGTCTCCAAAGCAGAATCTCCAGAGATCTGGGCTGAGTTTCATAGGGTTTGGTTTCTGGCATGGGTGGCAAAGTGGTTGGCAAGAGAGAAAACAAAAGCTTGGCTGGAAGCTGGCCTCCATGTAGATGGGGTGCTGGAGAAGGCTTTAGAGGACCCGGTCTGATCTCCTACTCAGTGTTTGGGAGAGCCAAAGCAAAGGCATGGAAATGCAAGATGGCGTGTCATGACTAAGGAGCAGAGAGAAGGCCAGGGTGGCTGGATCAGAGAATTCAGAAAGGAGAGAGACGCTCATTGAGGCTGGGAAGATGGGTGGAGGGCAGCTTGAGGAGGGTTTTCAAGGCTAACCAGGGTCTGTATATTTGGGTTCTAGAGGCAATGGGAAACCATTGGAGAGCATTTGTGTAGAATATAAACACAAAACACGTCCCTGTAAGTGCTTTGGGTGCCTTAGAGAGTTCTTAGGAGAATGGGTGGGAGTTTTTGAGTCCTCACAGTCTGAGTGAGTAGAGGTAGAACAGCACCCTGGGGAAGGGAGCGTCACTTCCCAGGAAGAGGTCTGAGTACAGAAGGTGTGGCCAGGAGTACCCTGCTGGTTCCCAGCCTGACCAAAGTATAGATAGTCTAAGAAATCCTGGGTCCTGATTTGCCTCCCATCCATCCCTCCTCCCAAGACCCTCAATGCCCTCCCAGCAGGAGTCAGAGGCTGCTCATGAGGTCAGATTCCATCGTGCTTAATCGTATTCCTTACTTTCAAAGCTTTCCTTAGAAAAGGATGCTCTGGGCATGGGCTGGGGAAGGGAGTTTGTCTCATTTTTCCTGACCTACCTCTTTCATCTTTCATTTCTTCCTCTGTACATTGATTCAGTGCAGCTGGCAGCACCTTGAACTTGGCCCCGGGAAGACCTAACTAGCTGTGTGACCCCAAGGAAGTCCCTTCACATTTCTCAAATTCAGTTTTCTCATCTGTAAAATGGGGATTATATTAATATCTATTTCACAGGGTTGTGATGAGAATCAAATGAAGTAGGAGCAGATAGAAAATGCTTTGCAAGCCTTAAAGTGAGCTCTAAATGCTAGCTATTGACACCCTATTGGTTCTTTTCCATTATCCAGAACGTTTCCCTGCCACCTTCAAGTGTGTTCAGGACTTAGGTACTTCACAGTTAGAATTCATGAAGGGAGATGGGCAGAGAAGATGGGTACCTTCCTATGATGGCAGCAGTGGGACTTTCCACTGCTCCAGACATTGTACTCTGCTCTAATCAGGGCAAGATTCTCTAGCAGGGAGGTCCTTGAATTTCTGCCTGTACCTAATACCCATAGGACAAGAGCTGCCCTGATCCAGAGGTGAGCCTGAAGCACATCAAGTAGGACATGGGATAGAGGTTGCATTGGAATGTAAGTCAGGAGGGACTTGGAGGGTTCATTCTTGCTTCAAACACTGACTAGCCATGTGACTCTATTCACTCTCTGAGCCTCAGTTCCCCTGTCTGTAAAATGGGGATTTGAATAATAACACCTATTCAGAGGGTTGTTGTGAGACTCAGATAAGAGAATGTGAATACAAGCTTTGCAAGCCTTAAAGTCCAATGTAAATATTAGCTTCTATAATAATCATATTAAACTTATGGACGTTGGACTCTATCTCTTCCTGTCTCCACCCTCCTTTAGCCTGAACTACCATCTTGACCTTAAATCCTTGCCCATCTAGTGGTAACAAGAGTTTCCTCTTGCCTTAATTCCTAGCCTTTTGACATGACATTTCCTGATTGACTGAACTTCAAGTTTTGCCCCTGGGTGATCAATCTCATTCTGGATCTGTCCATACCCTAAGGTGACAGAAGGTAATATCCTAACCAGAATAGAGAAGAGGTCACTTTGATATGGAAGATAATGACTTCTCTCTTCCACCTTTGAATTGATAGCAGAATATTCAAGTGGAACTTTCCTTTACCCTCCATCTCTTGGATGGGTTCCAGATCCCAAGCTGATAGCTCCTCCTTTGTTATGGAAGCCCTAGATAAAAAACTCATTGCAAATTGGGATCACTTAACCCATTATTCTAGTGTCCCCAGTACCTATTATAATTATAGCTAGCATCTATATCTCACTTTATATAATCTCATTTGAACCTCACAACCACCCTGGGAGAGAAATGCTATTATTATCCCCATTTTACAGATGAGAAAACTGAGGTAGACAGAGATTAAACCAGTAGCCCAGGCTTACTCAGCTAGTAAGTAAATAAGACTGGATGAAGTCAGCTTTCCTGACTCACAAATTGGACATTCTATCCCCTGAGCTACCTACTGTCACTAATATAAATATTAATGCAGTGTAACTGGCACATAGTAGGCTCTTAATACTTGTTAATTAATTGTCTGGATTACTCAACTCAAATGGTTGCAAAGAACAAATGATGTGATATATGGACAGCACTTTGAAATTCTAACTTATGCTGCTCATTTCTAACAGTGCTTTACACGCAGTAGGTACTTTCTACATATCTGTTGAGTCAAACCTCCAGAAAAAGGCAGAACAGAAAGAAGGTCCATTCTCCTTGAGCTCTGTTGCCTTCACACTTGGTTACAGGCTCCTTTTTTGTTTGTGGCCCATAATTTAAACTTGAGACACTGTGTACAGTTCATTACTATGGAACAGAATGTTCCCCCATGAGAATCTGACTAGCCTTGGTGAACAAAGCCATGACCTTGGCCCCATTAGCTGGGTGTACTAACCATTCAAAGGAACAGACTGGCCCAGATGGTCTTAGCTCAGGGTTGGTGGCAGGAGAACAAATACTCATGTGCTTATGGGGGGTGGGGTGAGAGCAGTATGGATCTGTATTCAAAGATCTGGATTTAGCCAAATCTCTATGCAATATCCAGTAATCCAGGTGTTGACCCATATAGATCCATTGCTTCTACTTCATAGGAGCACAAATCTAAAGTTGGAAGACTAATCAGAGGCCAGCTGGTTCCATCCTTCTCCTTTTTATAGGAGAAGAAACTGAGGTCCAGGAAATCATCCATTAAACGATTTCCTAATAGGTAATAAGCATCAAGAGGCAAGATTTGAACTCTGGTCCTCAGGTCTTGTCACTGTACCTCCCTCATCAGATTTTAAAGATATAAAGATCAAACTATGGGCCCTCCCCATAAAATAATAATACTGCCTGACTTACCTCCCTCCCAAAATTGTGATGACTGATCCATGGAGATAATTCAGGGAAATGCCCTTTGAAAGTCTAAGCTGGATGTAAATAAAGGCTTTCAATTATCATCCAGGGGTTTTCACTCATTTTTTGCTCTTTCACTGGACATACTTGAGTGATTGATCCTCCTGTTTCACCATCAGTAAAGTTCAACAAGTCTTGGGATTGAAGACAGGGCATGAAATGGATTGCAAGTGTTCTTTACTCTGGGGTGCCGCATGGCCCCTTGTTTCAGAAGCACCGAATGGAAGGATAAGAAGGAAGCTCTAGAAATCTTTTGGTTTAGTCTTCCCATAATATTGGTGAAGAAACAGCTTTAGAGAAAGTGATGGGACTTGAGGACAGAACACAGAGAGTTTTAGGAAGAGAGTATAGGTTGCTCCAATAACCAGGGGGAGAGAGAGAGAGAGAGAGAGAGAGAGAGAGAGAGAGAGAGAGAGAGAGAGAGAGAGAGAGAGAAGGAGGGAGAGAGAGAGAGAGAGCTGAACTGGAAATAATCTAGAACCATATGTCTGGAGAGAGGTCTTAAAAAAATGAAAAGTTCTTTAATTAAGGTATTCTACTCATCCAACCAAGTTGGTCTATGTATCTATGAGATGTAGTGAGAAAATGACTTTGGTTTCCTATCTCTTCTATTTGTGACTTTTAGGACCTTGAGCTAACAATCAGCAGACCTTCTCTTGGCAATATCTCCATTCCTATTGTCTCCTCCTCCTCTCATTGGTGAGTTCCACGCTAGAATCAAGTCAATTATACTTACTTCTAACCAGGCTCAGCCCCCAACTCCTTGGTTGGGAGACGTCTTTACTCCAATCCCTTGCCTTCTCAATTCTCTCCCAATTTTCTCTGAACTATCTACACTCTCCTCCTTTCCCTCTCTCATCTCCTTGAACCAGCACAACATTACACTCTCCTCTACTTTTGAGTCCCTGATCCCCTTATCATTCTGCCAACTGGGTTCTGCCAAGCTTCAGCCTTGACTCACTATCATAATTTACCATTTACTCCTACACATATACTATTGAAGGACGGTGGAGAAAATCATGACTGACTCCACTCTATGTTATGTAACTTCAACTGGGTTGATAATTATCTTACTCATCACAGTGACTCAAGACTTTCCTGAGTTTTTCAAATTTTCTAGAGCTTTCTCTTTCCAACTCTCTCATAGAGAATCTTGCCTTTTATTTTACTGAAAACATTGAGATCGTTGGCTGACAACTTCCTTTTTTTCTTCATTCTCATCTCTTCACTTAGATGTCTTCAGTCACTATTTCTTCATTCCCCCTAATTTCATGTGAAGAAGTGATCCCTTTCCTTACCAAGACAAACTTCTCTATGAACATAGGTTAACCCATTCCATCCTGTCTTCTCCAACAGACTTTCTCTCTCTCATCCCCACTCTCTCACTTATCATCACTCTTTCCCTCTCTATTAGCTGCTTCACTGTTGCCTAAAAACATGGCCATGCTTTCCCTATCTTTTTATCCTTTTATCCTCACCGTCATCCCATTACTCTTTTGCTTTTTATGGTTACATTTCTTAAAGAAGCCATCTACAATAAATGTCTCTATTTCTTTTAGCTGTTTTCTTAATTCTTTACAAATTGCTTCTAACTTCATTATTCCAAAATTGCTCTCTCCAAAGTTACTTATTTGCCTTTTAATTGCCAGATCCAATGGTCTTTTCTCAATCATTTTCTTCAGTCTTTCTGTAGCCTTTGACCCTGTTGATCACTCTCTTCTCCTTGATACTCTCTTTTTGGGGTTTTTTCACAACAGCCCTCTCTCCCGGTTCTCCTTCTCCTTGTCTGATTGCTCCTTCTCAGTCTCTTTTGTTGGATTTCCATTGCCCCGTAACTTTGAATGCTCTACAGGGTTCTGCTCTCAGCCCTCTTTACTTGGTGATCTCATCAGTTTCTATAGATTCAATTATCATCTTTCCACTGATGATTCTCAGATCCTATTGATCCAGCCCTAGCTTCTCTGCTAACCTCCTTCTCCAATTTGCCTAGCAGACATATTAATTTGTAATGTCATGGAGACATCTTAAACTCAATGTGTCCAAAACTTATGCTTGAATCCTCCACCCTTCCAGATTTTCCTATTATTGCCAAGGCCACCACAATTGTCCCAGTTCCCAGGTTTACAACCTTGATACCATCTGCAATTCCTCACTTCCTCTCACCCCATATCCAACCTGTTTCCAAGACCTGTCAGTTTCCCCTTTGCAACATCTCTTGGATTTGCCCCTTTGTCTCCTCTGATATGGCCACTAACCTTATCTCTTCATGCCTGGGAAATTGCAAAATCCTGGTATTGGGTCTGTCTGTTACAGTCTCTCCAGACTATCCTCCATTCAGCTGCAGAAGTGTTATTCATAATGCACAGATCCAACCATGTTCATCTCCCCCTTTCAACAAACCCCAGTAGCTCCCTATCACCTCCAAGATCAAATATAAAATTTTCTTTTTTAAATTAAAACTTTTTATTTTCAAAACATATGCATGCATAACTCTTCAACATGAACCCTTGCAAAATCTTGTGTTACAATTTTCCCTTCCTTCCCCCACCCCCTCCCCCAGATGGCAAGTAGTTCAATATATATGTTAAATATGGTAGAATATATGTTAAATCTAATATATGCATACATCAAATATACAATTTTTTGCTTGGCATTCAAAGCCCTTTAAATTCAAAGCCTTCAATGTTCCAGGCTCCTTATATCTTGCGCTTCTCCCTCACATACTCTTTGATCTAGTGATGCTAGCCTCCTTGCTGTTCCTTAAACAAGAACCTCCATCTCCCGACTCCAGGCGGTTTCACTGGCTAGACCTGGAACGTTCTCCCTCCTCATCTCTGCCTCCTAGTTTTCCTGTCTTCCTTCAGGTTCTACTTCTCACAGGAAGCCTTTCACAATGCTTAGTAAGCCTGGGACCTTTTCTTTGTTGATTATCTCCAATTTATCCTGTATTATAGCTCGTTTGCCCATCACTACTTGCATGTTTTCCCTTCCATTAGATTGTGAACTTCTTGAGGGCCTTTTGTCATCCTTAGGATTTAGCACAGTGGCTAGCATGGAGTAGGGGCTTAAGAAATGCTTATCCCCTGACTGAAATAGTACAGGTCTGACAGATTCAGGACTATTTGTCCATATGACAGGACTGGGAGCCTGGGAAGAAGATAAAAGTCCCCATGAAAGAGTACACTGCCTTGCTCTGACAACCCCAAGTTCAATTCTCTTTTAAGGAGAATTCATGATCCATGGGTCCCTTTGAATGCCTTTTGTGTTTATGCTTGGATTTATGGGAATACTTTGCATCTTTTCATTTTCTATGTGATGAAATAAAGGCTTCCCTTACCTCATATGCATATGTTAACTCCTGTGCTTTTATAGAAGCTGGGGCCCTAGTTATCTATATTTAGGCAAATTTGGTGATTTCCTAGAGCAAACTGAGGACAGGACATAACTAACTGAAAAAAAGATACTGATGTTTTAGTTACCCAGAAGACTAGATGAAGTCACCAAGCTCAGAACTTGGAGAGTACTGAGTAATGGACTATAGACATGGTTTTGTTTTGTTTTTGAACAATCTAATCCCAGGAAAAAGGAGTCACATGGCCCTGTTGTGGGAGTTGCTGACTGCTTGCCTTCTGGAACAGAGGACCACGCACATGGCTTCATAATTGCAGCAAGGAACCACTAGACAGAGAATCCAAAAGCCTGAACTCACCGAACTGGAGCTTGTCCAGATAAATCTCCTATTCTTGATTCAATACCTGATTTTCATCAATGCCAAAGGTGTGTACTTGCTGCTAAGATACTATGGCTTGTATAGTTCAATGCCATTTTAATTCTCCAATGGTCCAATGGATCTGTTGTCTCACTCATGAGCTATTCCCTCCAACAATGCAGATCACATCCTGTCCATGTGGGACCCTTATCCATATCCTTCCACTAGTTTATCTTGGGGATGGGCAGGGTGAGAGAGGTTCTACTTACCATGCTAGAGAGCTCCTCAAATTCTCTTTAATGGAACATGCAAACTCTCCATCTGCTATTCTTTCCCCACACTCCTGGACTGACCCTTGGTTTTCTGGTTTGTTTGTTTTTTTCTGATGGTTTTTCTGGTCCTCTAACAACATATTTATCACTTCTCCTAAATCATTCTTCATTTAAAATGAATTGCACTCCACTCTCTCACCACCATGCATTGTCCTTGGGGATACAGAGCAGAGAGGGAGAGAGAATCCTCAGTTTCAATTTTTGGAGTCTATAGTGTTCTATAACACTCCCAGACTGACCCATGGTTTTCTGTTTTTGTTTTTGTTTTTTGGTGGGTTTTTGGTGTTTTTTCTGGTCCTCTGACAGCATACTTATTGCTTCTCCTAAATCATTCTTCATTCAAAATGAATTGCACCCCACTCTCTCACCCCCATGCATTGTCCTTGGAGATACAGAGCGGGGAGGGAGAGAGAATCCTCAGTTTCAATTTTTGGAGTCTATAGTGTTCTATAACACTCCTGGACTGACCCATGGCTTTCTGTTTTGTTTTGTTTTTCTGGTGGGTTTTCTGGTCCTCTGACAATATGCTTATCTCTTGTCCTAAATCATTTTTCATTCAAAATGAATCGCACCCCTCTCTCTCACCACCATGCATTGTCCTTGGGGAGATGGAGCAGGGAGGAAGGGGGGGAAATCCTCAGTTTCAATTTTCAGAGTCTATAGTATTCTACAACATTTCAGGAAGACTTTTGGTACTAAAAGATGGGTCTTTCTCTTCTCCCTCTTCCAGGAAAGAGCCATAACAAAGAATTCTCCCAACCCAGGTGCAAGATGGTAGCAGTGAGACCCTGGGCTTCCTCAGTTTCCTTATCTGTAAAATGGGACAGCAACAGCACCTACCTCCTGGGGTTGTTGTGAGAATCCAATGAGATCTTATTTGTAAAGCACTTAGCACAATGCCCAGTTGTTTTGCTTCATGCTTGAAGAGGACCAAAATGACCTTACTATGTTGGGATCCAGTTCCAGTGTATCTAAAGGGGGCTGATCAGACCAAAATGAGCTCCAGAGATTCTACCCCAAAGCCAGGCACAAACAGTCCATATATAGATGTTTGGAATGGAAAAGTCTATACATATAGTAAGTACTTAATAGCACACAGTAGGTGCTTAATGAATGCTTGTTCCTTCCTCTTTTACCTAGGTAAATCAATTGAATGGGAGACAGTGACTTGTGTGGGGGAACAACTTGACAAGATGCTGTTAGTTAGACTGTGGCTACAGGCCAATTGGGAAAGGCTGTAGTTGATCCCTGAGAGAATCCAGCCTTCATCCCTAAGAGGGAGGAGGGGGAAGGGGAGAGGAATTGGATTTCCAGAGAGGGTGCTATGGCAACAGGATCTTGATGAAAGTAGCCTGGAGATGGTTTTAGTGTATCCCAGGATGGATTGGCGGAGGATTAAACATTGGTTGCCATGGGGAGAAAGTGAACCCCCTGAATGTCAGCACTCAAGGTGAAAGCCACATTCACCCCGTCCTAGTTATCTCTCTTTCTCAGAGGAAATCTCAGGGTCACCAAAAGAACTGTGTCATTTTTCAAAGACAATCTAGCCCTTGTTCGCCGTGTGAATACTGCACAATAAATCCTTAGAATTGATGGGGTTACAGAAAGCGGCCCACCCAGAACACGGTTCTAAGCATTGCCAGAGAGCTTACCCCCACTGGGAGCAAATTCATAGCTCTCATTAGCTGAGGTCACCTGAACTTTTTTTCCTCCCACCAGAACCAGAAGTGGGGGGTGAACTAGATGGAGCCTTACAAATAAATGAGGAGAGCTTACAGTGACCCAGACCCAGGCCCATACACAGCGCTAGGCCCAGACCCAGATCTAGACCCAGACCCAGGCCCAGAACAGACCCAGACTAAGACCCAGACCCAGGCCCAAACCAAGACCCAGGCCCAGATCTAGACCCAGAACCAGGCCCAGACCTGCCCAGACTCAGGCCCAGGCCCAGATCTAGACCCAGACTAAGACCCAGACCCAGGCCCAAACCGAGACCCAGACCCAGACTCAGGCCCAGGCCCAGATCTAGACCCAGACCCAGGCCCATACACAGCACTAGGCCCAGATCAGAATCAGGCCCAGACCCAGACCCAGACTCAAGCCCAAACCCAGAACTAGACCCAGATCAGAATCAGGCCCAGAACAGACCCAGACTAAGACCCAGACCCAGTCCCAGACTCAGGCCCAGGCCCAGGCCCAGGCTTAGATCTAGACCCAGACTAAGACCCAGACCCAAGCCCAAACCGAGACCCAGACCCAGACTCAGGCCCAGGCCCAGGCCCAGGCCCAGATCTAGACCCAGAACCAGGCCCAGACCTGCCCAGACTCAGGCCCAGGCCCAGGCCTACTGTACTTTTTCCTCCCCATTTGGTGGCACAAGGAGAACCCGTGGCTTCCTTCTCTCCTCCCTTTCTTCCCCCCTTCAGTTCTCTTCCTGCTCTGTCTGGGACCTGAGCACTGGTGTTCAGGACCAGGATTCTCTCTCCAGTGGAGGAGGCCTTGGGGCGACTGGCGATCTGGCTGTGAGTGTGCGGCTAGGTTACCTGTCTGCACATCCAGGCTGAGCTCACTGGCTTCTCAGATTGCATCAGCTACAAAGGCAGGAAAGATGGAGAAAGGAATGGGGGTGGGGCCTGGGAAGAGAGATCTGGAGGAGCCAGGGGGAAGGGACTGGAGGAGGGGGCTGGCACTAGGAGCAGAAGGAAAAGCAACCAAAGGAGCTGGCCCATTGCCTCAAGCTCCCCCAAGCTGCTGCTGGGCTTGTGATGGCCTTTTGTCATCCCGGGACAATAACTGGGATCTATCCTTGTCCTGGTGGTGAGGAAGGAGAAGGCAGAGCTCAGGAAAGGGCAGGAACCCCCCAGAATCCACCAGCTCTCTCCTTGTGGGAAAGTTAGGAAGGAGTGTCTGAGGCAGAGACCAGGGCTGAGAAGTTTCACAGGGCATCCTGCCCTCCCCAGAGAGCCCAGGATGGGAAAAAAGAAGCTAGAGAACTCAGGACTGAGGAGCTGGGGTGAATCCCCTCGCCCATATTCAGCCCTACCTACAGGACCTGGACACCTAACAGTCTCCAAATCGCTGCAGGGTTTGCTCTCTGCCACCTGTCCTAGACTACTCCCCCATGAACTTCTCCACTGGCCAGTTCTCTGCTTGGAAGGGAAGGAAAGGGGGCGTTTTATTATCTCTGCTTCCTAAGGATCTTTGGAGATTAGGGCCTGCTATTGTTTGAGGGAGAGCTGCCCCATGGCCAAGGAGGGTGGGGTGAGCCACTGTGTTGGAGAGTGTGGGAGGGATGGGGAGGCAGGTGTGGAGATCCTGGAGTGCCCAAGACAGGCTGAGCTCACTGGCCCGGAGGGTTGCATCAGCTTTTAGCTGATGCTGCCAATCCTTCAGGCTAACAAAAAGATATTCCCAGAATCCATCCATCATCGCCTCCTACCCTGTGAGAAAGGAGTGGGAAGGAGGTCACTTCCTAGCCAGAGGTAAAGATGGACACCATTTCATATCTGAAAGGGATCTCCAAGGCCGTCTGCTCTAGCCCCTATCCAAGTGAGATTCCTCTTTGTGATACGCCCAATAAGGGGTCATCCAACCTTTGCTTGAAGTCTACAAGGAAGGGGTCCTCGCTACTTTCAGGGGCAGCCCCATATAGATGGGTCTTGCCTTTTCACAAACACACAAAGCAGTAGGAAGAGTAGAAACCTGCGGTGTTTGTAGGGCATGCATATAGGGAACACATGTGGAAGGGCAGCTCATGTATCTACCACGGCTGGGCTGCCACTGTCTTGTTGGGTCTCCTGGAAGTTCACTGAGATGTAGTTTTCCTTATGGCTCTCTGTGGGGGCTCTTTTCTCTACTGCCATTTTACTAGGGTCTACCTAGGATCCTCTCTATAGTAAACAGTCATCTCCTTCTTAAGTTTCTAGTCCAGAGGTTAAGAAGCTCTTTTAGTGAGAAGGTAGGCTCTCATTGATCAGAAAAAGGAAAAAGATGGCTTTCTTTTCAGTAGGACATTCTAGAATCTGATCCCTAGAAATCTGCCTCTTTTTGACAAAGGTTAGCCATGAGCTAATTAGTGACGGAAGGCTTTTAATCTGTCTTTTTGAACTCATTTTCTCCAACTAGCTGGATAGAGAACTCTGCCCCAAAGTTCTAATTTAGAAAGGGAAAGTTCCCTTGGACTCCAGTTGTTTCCTGACTGTTAGCCATCATTTCCACCCAAATGACTTCAGAATTCAGTGGAGTATTCCAGCAAAGGGGAAAGGATATTTTGGGTCTGTGGGCTACTTAGGAGCAGGTACTATCTTTCTCCTTTTGTAATGGGGCTTTGGTGCATCCCAAGATCACTTATGATGGAAGCACCCATGTGCGAGACACCAAGGGTTTGCTGTAAGGCCCAAATTGGCCCAAATTCTTCAAGACTACCCTAGCACATCACTTTTTTCTCTTCCTGGATGTGCCTGAGTTAGGGGGTAGGATGGGAAGGGTGTGAGTGTGTGTGACAGATTTCACACACTGAGCTAGGGTGAGAGAGGCCCCATGTCCCAAGAAATAGGCTTGAAATTTTAGTTTATTCCATTTGTTCCTTCCAATCCTAGTTGCAGGTGGAGGAGTCTCCAAAATCTGGGAGTCTGAGACATAGAAAAATCTTGGAGGCAGAATTCCAGGCTGGGTGCTATAGACCGCCTTTCAGAGAAACCCTGAGATACTCAGGAATTAAGACACAAACCAAAGGAGCTTTGGGCTTAAAACTTAGTGGGACCATGGCTTATAGGAAATGATTTATGCTATGAGCTGAATTCCTTCCCCTCCCCAGAGAATGTTGGGGGTGGGATTGTACCCCATGTGCTGGGAAGGATGTTGGTACATTCATTTCTATTATATCTTTTATTTTATTTTGGTAAGGCAATTGGGGTTAAGTACAGCTGATAATTGTCAGATTCTGAGGTCAGATTTGAACTCAGGTCCTCCTGACTCCAGGAGTAATATTTTATCCAATATGCCTAGCTACCTCCCTGGAATATCTTTGAAATTAGTATTTCTTTGCAAAAGCTAATATGACTTTAAGTGGTTAAGCAAAATTATAGGAATGATGTGAAATTCTTTTAAGAAATTAGGTAAGAGTCTATTTCCTTGGATTAAGGCTCCTTACTGTGCTTGTTTTCCAATAATTTGTGTCCTTGAATGACTCCATCAGAGATCACAATTATACTTTCAAGTGACAGAGATTGAGGAAGGGGTTATTTCCTTAAGGAATTCCTGATTAGTGGCCAGGGGCACTGCAGTATTAAAGTCCAGGTCAGGTATGACTATAGGGAAACCTCCAGGTTATGGATATCCAGGGAAATAGAAGGACAAGAAAACAGGACTAAAATTGTATGCTTGACACAGAAATAATAAATGCTTATTGACTATTTGCTTCTTTATGACTTTATAACTTCAACCCATTGTTCTCCTATTAAGTGACCAAGTTAGTACCTGAGCCAGAGCTAGAGGAACTTTTCCACCTGTGCTGGTGTGAAGAAAGGGGGCACCTGCAATAAATGAATACGACTCTGTCCTCAAGTAATTTGTAATCTGTAACTAAAGCTCTGAGGTTACCCAGTGCTATATTTTAAATAGTCCTATGGGGCAGCCAGTGCAAATGATTTTGTCCACTAGAAGCAGCCCTCATCTATGGAGAGCTTGGCGTAGAAGGCAGCTGAATTCATGTTCTTGCTCTTACATTTACTATCTATGTGATGTTGGCAAAAGTAGCAGGTATCAACCTGCAGGGATACAAGGAGTTTCCTCATTTGGGAATTTTCTCTATCAATTAAATGACAGGCCTAGTCCCTCTCTCCATTTAATAAATAATCTAGTGAGGGCATAAAGGACATTTAAAGTGAATGACTAACTAGTAGAAGGTAAAATGGTGTCATAGTTAGAGGGACTAGGAGGTTGGCAATCAGAAACAGCCAGGTCTAGTTCTTGAGTCGTGCCACGAGGGACAAATCCTCAGTATCTCAGGGCCCCCAGGTAACTCTGAGTATAAATTACAGCTTAGTTGCCTGTGTGTATTGGTGGAGGGAATTCCTTAGAGATAAGAAGTAAGTTTGAGATTGATTGGCAAAATAGGGCACTCACTCCTGAACGTCAAAGAAATTCTACCAAGTCAGAGTCGTTGCCTTCTTTGCAATTTAGCACTTGAAGAGTTTGTCCAGAGTTTGAATGATTTGCCCAGTGTCATGACGCCAGGATGTGTTGAAGGCAGAATTTGAAAGCAGATCTGAAATCACAAGTTTGGGGCAAAATAAAAATATATTCAAATAGGACACAACTCTT
>JAJPUD010012944.1:0-10646 GCA_023553655.1 Myrmecobius fasciatus
TATATATACACTCATATTCAGAATAAATACCTAACTATGCATACATATATCTATATATATCTATATACAAAAGGGTGGAGAGAGATGAATATAAAACTGAATTAAAGGATTTGTGATAATCATTAAAGATCTTTTCTTTATCATGGGCCTTTCAAACAACAAATTAATAACTATCAAAAATGTTTTAATTAAATATAATCAAAATTATCTATTTTATATTCAATAATGAACTCAAGTTCTTCTTTGCCCACAAATTCTTTTCTTCTCCATAGATTTGAGAGGTAGACTATCTTTTTTTTTCTTCTAATTTGCTTATAATAACACTCTTCATATCTAAATCATGAACCCACTTTGACCTTATCTTGGTATAGTAAGTCAGGTGTTGATCAATGACTAGTTTCTGCCATACTAATTTCCAGTTTTTCCTGCAGTTTTTGTTGAAAAGTAACTTCATATCCCAAAAACTGTGGACTTTGGGTTTGTCAAAAAATAGATTACTATAGTCATTGACTATTTTGTCCTGTAAACTTAACCTATTACCCTTTTTGACTACTCTGTTTCTTAACCAGGACCAAATGATTTTTATAACTGCTGCTTTACAATATAGTTTTAGGTCTGGTATAGCTAGGTCATCTTCATTTGCATTTCTTTTCATTAATTTGCTTGAAATTCTTGACCTTTTATTCTTCCAAATGAACATTATTATCATTTTTTCTAGCTCTGTGAAATAATTTCTTAGAAGTTTGATTGGTATGACACTGAATAAGTAGATTAATTTAGGTAATACTACCATTTTTTATTATATTTACTCAGCCAACCAATGTGCACTTGATATTTTACCAATTGATTAGATCTGACTTCATTTGCATGGAGTTTTGTAATTGTGTTCAAATAAGTCCTGGCTTTGCCTTGACAAGTAGAGTCCCAAATTATTATATTATTACCTACAATTATTTTAAATGGAATTTCTCTTTGCAGCTTTTGCTGCTGGAATTTGTTGGTAATATATAAAAATGCTGATGATTTCTGTGACTAATTTTGTATCCTGCAACTTTGCTAAAGCTGTGAATTGTTTCTAATAGTTTTTTAGTTGATTCCCTAGGATTCTCTAAGAATACCATCATATCATCTTCCAAGAGTGATAATTTGTTTTCCTCATTATCTACACTAATTTGTTCAATCTCTTTTTATTCTCTTATTGCCAAAGCTAATATTTCTAAAACAATATTGAATAGTAATGGTGATAGTGGGCAGCCTTGTTTCACCCCTGAACTTACTGGGAATGGTTCTAGTTTGTCCCCATTACATATGATGCTTGCTGATGGTTGTGAATAGATGCCACTGATCATTTTAAGGAAAACTCCATTTATTCCTGTACTCTTTAATGTTTTTAATAGGAATGGTGTTGGATTTTGTCAAATGTTTTTTTGCACCTAGTGAAATAAACATACAGATTTTGTTAGTTTGGTTACTGATATAGTCAAGTATTCTAATAGTTTTCCTAATAATGAAACAGCCCTGCATTGTTGCTATAAATGCTACTTGATTGTAGTGTATTATCCTGAGAATAACTTACTGAAATACCTTTACTAATATTTTATTTAAGCATTTGCATCAATATTCATTAGATTAATTGGCCTATAATTTTCTTTCTCTGTTTTGACCCTAATTGGTTTTGATATAAGTACCATATCTGTGTCATAAATGGAATTTGGTAGGACTCTTTCTTTCCCTCTTTTTTTTCAAATAGTTAGCATAGTATTAGAATTAATCATTCTGTAAATGTTTGGTAAAATTTAGATGTAAATCCAAGTGATACTGGGGATCTATTTCTTTTTTTGAAAATAGTATTATTTAAGTAATTTATTTGTTCTTTTGTTAATCTAGAAAATCTATATTTTTAGGTATTCCTACATTTCACTTAGGTCATCAAATTTATTGGCATAAAGTTGGGCAAAATAACTCCCATTATTGCTCTAATTTCCTCTTCATTTTTGATGCTAACAATTTATTTTTTCTCCTTTTTCTACTCAAATTAACAAAAGGTTTATCTATTTTGTTTTTTTTTTCATAAAACCAACTGTTACTAATTCAATAGTCTTTTTACTTTCAATTTTATTAAATTTGGTATTTAATTGTGGTTTTTAATTTGTTCTTTTTCTAGTTCTTTTTTTTTTAATTTCAAGCACACTTCATTTCATTTTCTCTGTTTTATGCAAGTAGGCATCTAGAGATATAAATCTTTCCCTATGAACTGCTTTGGCAGCATGGCATACATTTTGGTATGCTGAATCATTATTGCCATTCTCTTGGATGAAATTATCTATTGTGTCTATGATTTGTGGATTCACCTACTCATTCTTTAGGATTAGATTAATTAGTTTTCAATTAATTTTTTGCTCTATTCTCCCCTGGCCTTTTATTGAATGTGATTTTTTATTGCATCATGATCTGAACAAAATGTGTTTACTATTTCTGCCTTTCTGCACTTGATTTTGAAGTTTTTGTGCTCTAATACATGGTGGATTTTTGTATAGGTGCCAAGTACCTGTGAGAAAAAAAAGTATATTCCTTTCTGTCTCCATTCAATTTTCTCCAAAGATCTATCATATGTAGCTTTTCTAGAATTCTATTTACCTACTTAATTTTTTTCTTATTTATTTTATTGTTTAATTTATCTAGTTCTAAGAGAGCAAGGTTGAGATTCCTCACTACTATAGTTTTGTCATCTAATTCTTCTTGCAGCTTTCTTAATTTCTCTAGGAATTTGGATGCTATACCACTTGGTGCATATATGTTTAGTATTGGTAGTACTTCATTATCTATTGTACCTTTTAGTATGCTGAAGTTTCCTTCCTTATCTCTTTTAATTAGATCTATTTTTGGTTTTACACTATCTGAAATCAGAATTGTTACCCCCGCTTTTATTAATTCAGTTGAAGCATAATAGATTCTGCTCCAGCCTTTGACTTTTACTCTGTATGTATCATTCTGCTTTAAATGTATTTCTTGTAAATAACATATTGTAGGATTCTGATTTTTAATCCATTCTACTATCCACTTCTGTTTCATGGAAGAGTTCATCCCATTAACATTCACAGTTAACCCAACTAACTCTCTATTTCCTGCTATCTTTTTTTTGCCTCCAGTTACATTTTTTTTCTTTCTTCTTCCCCTTTCTCTTCTCCCCAGGATTTTGTTTCACACCCTTCCCTCCAGCAGTCCTCCCCTTTTACAGACCCTATCCCTTTCTTATCTCTTTTCCCATCTGCTTCTGTTCTCCCTTCTTTTACCTTGCCCCCTTTTTTCCCCTTTCCCCTACTACTTCCCTCTAGAGTGAGGCAAGGTTTTCTGTGAAGCTAAATGTGTCTGATATTCTTTCTTTGAGCCACATCTGATGAAAATAAGACTCACACAATGGTCATTCTCTTCCCTTTTCCCCCACAATTGTAATAGGTCTTTTTTGCCTATTTATAAGATATAATTTACCCCATTTTAAGTCCATCTTCCTCTCCTTCCAGTAGAATCACTTTTTTTTCCTCTAGTTTCCTTTTTATATCATCACAATTAAATCAAATTATACCTGCACCCATTAAGTTTACTTATAACAGAGGTACAGATCTCAAGAGTTAAATATATAATCTTCCTATATAGGAATATAAAATTTTTAACTTTTTTAAAAGTTATCTTTTCTTTTTTAAAAAAATCTTTTTATGCTTTTCTTGAGTTCTGCAATTGAAGATTGAATTTTCTATTCAGCTCTGGTATTTTCATCAGAAATAAATGAAATTCATCTGTTTCATTGAAACAAATCCCTCTTTTTTTTGGAAAGATAATGCTCAGTTTTACTGGATTGTTGATTCTAGGCTGCAATCCAGGTTTCTTTGCCTTTAAAAATATCAGGTTCCTTGCCCTTAAATCTTTTAAAGTGGAAGCTTCTAGGTGCTGGATAATCCTGACTGTGAATCCTCGAAATTTGATTTTTTATTCTGGCTACTTGCAATATTCTCTTCTTGATTTGATAATTCTGAAATTTAGCTACAATGTTCCTTGGAGTTTTCATTTTGGTATCTCTTTCAGGACGTGATTGTGAATTCTTTCAATGGCTATTTTCCCTTATGGTTCTGTTTTCCTTGATGATTTCCTGAAAAATGTCTGGGCTATTTTTTTTCATCATGGTTTTCAGGAAGTCCAATAATTCTTAGATTCTCTCTCTTAGATCTATTTTCCAGGTTAGTTGTTTTTCATTTCAGTATTTCACATTTTATTCTATTCTTTTTTTCTTTTTGGGAGTTGTGTTTGACTGATTTTTGAAGTCTTATTTAGTCATTCACTTCCATTTGTTCAATTCTAACTTTTAGAGAATTATTTTATTCAGTTTACTTTTTTATTTCCTTTTGCATTTGGTCAATTGAACTTTTAAATAAGATGTTTTCTTCATAGCATTTTTTCCATTTTACAAATTCTGTTTTCTAATGAATTATTTTCTTTTTTCATATTTATTTTATATGGAGTTATTTGCCTTTTCCATTCATCACATATATTTTATAAGGAGTTATACACTTTTTTCCATTTCATCAAATATATTTTTAAGGAGTATTCTTCAAATAATTTCTGTTTTTCCTTTCCCAAAATCTCTTAGCATGTTCTCATTTCCTTTCCCCATTTTTCTTCTAATTCTCTTAATACCATTTTTGGATTCTTGCAAGAGAGCCTTGTGAAATTGGGACCAACTCATATCACCCTTTGAGGCTTCATATGGAGTTGCTTTGCCTTTAGGATCTTCATGGTTTGAGATCTGTTCTTCTCTTGCTCCATAAAAGCTATCTATAGTCAGAGTTCTTTTTGCTTTTTTTGCTCATTTTTTTAAAGGTTGAGAGGTCTGCTCTTAAGGCAAACGGTAGACAGCCACTTTAGGTTGCCCTGGAGTGGTGTTGCTAGGTGCTGGGTAAGCATGGCCAGGTCCTACATTTTTCTGGGCTTCATAGGCTCACTATTCTATTTGGCTTTTATCTTTGCTTTTAGTGTCTCACTGTTAATCTGATGATCCGCTGGCTTGTAACCTTGACAGAAAGCCTAAGTGCCTCCCACTATTTCATAGTGTGGGACATGGCAAAGCTCTGGTTCCCTGCCCATGACTCCTTGTGCTGGATATAGTATATAGAGTATACTGAGTATAGACTCAGCCGCCTCTCCCTCTGCCTGATTGAAACAGAACTTTTCTGAAGTTCTTCCTAAGTATCTTCTTCTGGAAATTTGTTACACTCCAAATTGTTTTTGGGTTCTGTCACTCCAAAACCAGTTCAAAGGCTTGATCTGGTGTTGATCTGAGGGATACCAGGAGGAGCTCAGATAAAGATGTGTCTATTCTCCATCAAATTGCCTCCATCCCAACCTTCTTCTTCTCAGAAAGATAATTTAAAAATTTCCTTCCCTTGCTAAGCCACTGACTAAACTCCAAACTCTGGAATACTTTAACATAAGAGGTAATTGCCAAGGTTGAAATTGGTGTATAGCAAATCTATACTAAGCTAAGAAAACTAAATGAAAGTCATAAAAACAAAGTCAAGATCTCAAAGTTACATCTAGATAAATTTAGATCAAGTTGAGTTTCTTTTACAATAGCCTGTCTACTTTTCTCATGTCTCAGTCATTAAGATTAAGGCTAAATGGAAACTGAGGCAAAGAATCTCCTCCTTCACCTGGTCTAAAAAATATCTGCATAAATAAATAAACGAATGAATCTGGAAGGAGAAGACACTCAGGATTTCTGAGCATAACATGTGATTATTATTTACATTCAATACGAGTCTATCAGGACCCAAACAATGAAACATTGCGCTTGGACCTGTTGGTGGCCAATTAGATTGGTTTTGGTTTAAGGCCTGGTCCATAAGAAAAAAATCCAAACAGTAAAACTCAAGATATCGTGAGAGGGTTCAGAGATGCAAAAGTATCTGTAGGTAAGGGTATGATACTCTATGTGGATAGAGGAAGGAAAGGCGGGAAAGAGGAAAGGAAGGAAGGAAAGAAAGAAGGAAGGAAAGAAGGAAGGAAGGAATAAAGGAAGGGAAGAAGAAAGGAACGATGGAAGGAAGGATGGAAGGATGGAAGGAAGGAAGGAAGGAAGAGAAGGAGAGAGGGAGAGAGGGAGGGAGGGAAAGAGGGAGAGAGGGAGGGAGAGAAAGAGGGAAGGAAGAGGGAAGGAGTCTTCCAACTGATCAATTCCAGTTTGTGAGTGGTAACTAATCTTTTAGGACCAATCAGGAATTCACGCTGCCTACCAAGATAAGATCTAAATGGGTTCATGATCTAGATATAAAGAGTGATATTGTAAGCAAATTAGAGGAACATAGTACAGTTCTCAGACCTGTGGAGATTGAATAAATTTATGTCCAAAGAAGATCCGGAATTCTTAATTGAACACCAGATAGATAATTTTGATTATATTAAGTTAAAAAGTTTCTGTAAAAACAAAACTAATGCAGACCAGATTAGGAGGGAAGAATCAAATTGGGAAATCATCTTTACATTTAATGGTTCTGATAAAGGTCTCATTTCTTTTTTTTTTTAATTAAAGCTTTTTATTTATATAACATATATATGGGTAGTTCCTCAGCATTGATCTTTACAAAGCTTTCTGTTACAAATTTTACCCCCAGCCCCCTCCCCTCTCCTAGATGGCAGGAAGTCCACTACATGTTAATAATGTTAAAATACTTGAGAGGTTGTGCAAGAAAAATCCCATCTACAAGAAAAAAAAGAAAATCAGAGAAAGGGAACACAATGCAGGCAAACATGAATAGAGAGCATGAAAATGTTATGTTGTGGTCCACATTTCATATCCCTCTCTCTGGATGTATATGGCTTTCTTCACTGAACAATTGGAACTGGTTTGAGACAATTCTTTGTTGCAGAGAGCCATGTCCATCAGAATTGATCATCATGTAATACTGTTGTTGCTGTGTATAATGATCTCCTGGTTCTGCTCGTTTCACTCAGCATCATTTCATGCAAGTCTCTCCAGGCCTCTCTGAAATTGTCCTGCTGGTCGTTTCTTACAGAGCAATAATATTCCATAACATTCATATACCATAATTTATTCAGCCACCCTCCAATAATGGACATCCATTCAGTTTCCAGTTTCTAGCCACTACAAAAAGGGCTGTCACAAATATTCTTGCACATGTGGGTCCCTTTCCCTCCTCTAAGATCTCTTTGGGATATAAGCCCAATAGAAACACTGCTGGGTCAAAGGGTATGCCCAGTTTGATAACTTTTTGAGCATAGTTCCAAATTGCTCTCCAGAATGGTTGGATCCGTTCACAGTTCCACCAACAATGTATTAGTGTCCCAGCTTTCTCACATCCCCTCCAGCATTCATCGTTATCTTTTCCTGTCATTTTAGCCAATCTGACAGGTGTGTAATGGTACTTCAGAGTTGTCTTAATTTGCATTTCTCTGATCAATAGTGATTTGGAGCAACTTTTCATATGACTAGAGATGGTTTTAATTTAATCATCTGAAAATTGTCTTTTCATATCCCTTGACCACTTATATATTGAAGAGTTGCTTGAATTCTTATAAATATGAGACAATTATATATTTTAGAAAAGGGCCTCATTTCTAAAATAAGGATATGAACAGATAATTTTCAGATGAAGAAATTGAAACTATTTGTAGCCATATGAAAAGCCATATGAAAAAAAATCACTATTGAGCAGAGAAATGCAAATTAAGACAACTCTGAGATACCACTACAGACCTGTCAGATTGGCTAAAATGACAGGAAAAGATAATGATGAATGCTGGACGGTATGTGAGAAAGCTGGGACACTAATACATTGTTGGTGGAACTGTGAACGGATCCAACCATTCTGGAGAGCAATTTGGAGCTATGCTCAAAAAGTTATCAAACTGTGCATACCCTTTGACCCAGCAGTGTTTCTATTGGGCTTATATCCCAAAGAGATGTTAGAGGAGGGAAAGGGACCCATCTGTGCAAGAATGGTTGTGGCAGCCCTTTTTGTAGTGGCTAGAAACTGGAAACTGAATGGATGTCCATTAATTGGAGAGTGGCTGAATAAATTATGGTATATGAATGTCATGGAATATTATTGCTCTGTAAGAAACAACCAGCAGGACGATTTCAGAGAGGCCTGTAGAGACTTGCATGAACTGATGCTGAGTGAAACGAGCAGAACCAGGAGATCATTATACACGGCAACAATAATATTACATGATGATCCACTCTGATGGACATGGCTCTCTGCAATAAAGAATTGTCTCAAACTAGTTCCAATTGTTCAGTGCAGAAAGCCATATACACACAGAGAGAGGGATATGAGATGTGGGCCACAACATAACATGTTCATGCTCTCTATTCATGTTTGCTTGCATTGTGTTTCCTTTCTCTGATGTTTTTTTCTTGTAGATAGTATCTTTCTTGCATAACTTGTCTAGTATTTTAAAATTATTAACATGTAGTGGACTTCCTGCCATCTGGGGGGGGGGAGGGAACTGGGGGTAAAATTTGTAATGGAAAGCTTTGTAAAGATCAATGCTGTTAGTCTCAAGAATGATAAGGGAGAACTTTCCTCCAATGAAGAGGAAATTAGAGCAATAATTAGGAGTTACTTTGCCCAACTTTATGCCAGTAAGTTTAATAATCTAAATGAAATGGAGGAATATCTACAAAAATATAGATTGCCCAGGTTAACAGAGGAGGATATAAATTATTTAAATAGCCCCATATCAGAAAAAGAAATAGAACAAGCTATTAACCAACTCCCTAAGAAAAAATCTCCAGGGCCAGATGGATTTACATGTGAATTCTACCAAACATTCAAAGAACAATTAATTTCAATACTACACAAACTATTTGAGAAAATAGGGACAGAAGGTAAACTGCCAGAATCCTTCTATGAGACCGATATGGTGCTGATAGCTAAACCAGGTAGGGTGAAAACAGAGAAAGAAAACTATAGACCAATTTCCCTAATGAATATTGATGCAAAAATTTTAAATAAGATATTAGCAATGAGATTACAGAAAGTCATGCCTAGGATAGTACACTTTGACCAAGTAGGATTTATACCAGGGATGCAGGGCTTGCTCAAAATTAGGAAAACTATCAGCATAATTAATTATATTAATAACCAAACTAACAAAAATCATATGATTATCTCCATAGATGCAGAAAAAGCCTTTGATAAAATCCAACACCCTTTCCTATTAAAAACACTAGAGGGTATAGGAATAAATGGGCTTTTCCTTAAAATGATCAGTAGCATCTATTTAAAACCATCAGCAAGCATCATATGTAATGGAGACAAACTAAAACCATTCCCAATAAGATCAGGAGTGAAACAAGGCTGCCCATTGTCACCATTACTATTTAATATTGTATTAGAAATGTTAGCTTTAGCAATAAGAGAAGAAAAAGAGATAAAAGGAATTAGAGTAGGTAATGAAGAAACCAAATTATCACTCTTTGCAGATGACATGATGGTATACTTAGAGAACCCTAGAGACTCAAGCAAAAAACTACTAGAAACAATTCACAATTTCAGCAAAGTGGCAGGATTCAAAATTAATCCACATAAATCATCAGCATTTTTATATATTACCAACAAAGTTCAGCAGCAAGAGATACAAAAAGAAATTCCATTCCAAATAGCAGATGATAGGATAAAATATTTGGGCATCTATCTGCCAAGGAAAAGTCAGAAACTATACAAACTAAATTACAAAGCACTTTCCACACAAATAAGATCAAACCTAATCAATTGGAAAAATATTAAGTGCTCATGGGTAAGCAGAGCGAACATAATAAAAATGACAATACTACCCAAACTAATCTACTTATGTAGTGCCATACCAATCAAACTCCCAAGAAATTATTTTACAGATCTAGAAAAAAATAGTAGCAAAGTTCATTTGGAAGAACAAAAGGTCAAGGATTTCAAGGGGATTAATGAAAAAAAAGGCAGATGAAGGTGGCCTTGCTGTACCAGATCTGAAACTATATTATAAAGCAGCGATCATCAAAACTGTTTGGTACTGGCTAAGAAACAGAGCAGTCGATCAGTGGCACAGGATAGGATATCAGGACTATCTAGGCAATAACCTTAACAATCTAATATTCGATAAACCCAAAGACCCCAGGTTTTGGGATAAATACTCTATATTTGCAAAAACTTCTGGGAAAATTGGAAACTAGTGTGGAAGAAATTAGGGCTTGACCCATACCTAACACCACATACCAAGATAAGATCTAAATGTGTTCATGATCTAGATATAAAGAGGGACTTTGTAAGCAAGTTAGAGGAACGTAATATAGTTTATCTCTCAGACCTGTGGAGATGGAATAATTTTATGTCCAAAGAAGACCTGGAACTCCTAATTAAACACCAGATGCATAATTTTGATTATACTAAGTTAAAAAGTTTCCCAAATGCAGACAATATTAGGAGGGAAGCATCAAATTGGGAAATCATCTTTACATTTAATGGTTGTGATAAAGGCCTCATTTCTAAAATATATAGAGAATTGTCTTATATATATAAGAATTCAAGCCACTCTTCAATAGATAAGTGTTCAAGGGATATGAACAGACAATTTTCAGATGATGAAATTAAAACCAT
>JAJPUD010012944.1:10746-27771 GCA_023553655.1 Myrmecobius fasciatus
GGTACCACTACACACCTGTCAGATTGGCTAAAATGACAGGAAGAGATAACAATGAATGTTGGAGGGGATGTGGGAAAACTGGGACACTAATACATTGTTGGTGGAACTGTGAACGGATCCAACCATTCTGGAGAGCAATTTGGAGCTATGCTCAAAAAGTTGTCAAACTGTGCATACCCTTTGAGCCAGCAGTGTTTCTACTGGGCCTATATCCCAAAGAGATCTTAGTGGAGGGAAAGGGACCCACCTGTGCAAGAATGTTTGTGGCAGCCCTTTTTGTAGTGGCTAGAAACTGGAAACTGAATGGATGTCCATCAATTGGAGAGTGGTGAATAAGTTATGGTATATGAATGTTATGGAATATTATTGCTCTGTAAGAAACGACCAGCAGGACGATTTCAGAGAGGCCTGGAGAGACTTGCATGAACTGATGCTAAGTGAAACGAGCAGAATCAGGAGATCATCATACACAGAAACAACAGTATTACATGGTGATATTGCTCAAAAATATGATCCCCTCTAACTTTTGTTTTCAGATGTCTCATTGTGACAAGCCATCTGAAAACAAACAATTTATCCTTCAAATCATGATCCTATGTACTCAGGAAACTATCTCATGATATGAATCAAAAGGAATCAGGTTTTTTTCCTGTTTCTGTTCTGTTTCTGAATAAAACTGGAAAAATCTTTAAAAACTTTGGTGTGCTCAGGCCTAGGGCTTTCCCAAAAATAGTTAACAAGGACTCCTTCCTTAAAGGTGTTCAATTTGTAATATGAGAAGTACAGAAACTGCATAAGATTTAAAGGACATATATATATATATCTGTATATATATATAGATAGATAGATAGATAGATATAGATATAGATATAGATATAGATATAGATATAGATAGATACATATAGATATAGATAGATACAGGAACCAAATTTCACAAATGTGTCATTGTATTCATTATACTTTCCCTATAAATCAAAAACAATTTGTGGGAATGCTAAACGAAGAGCTCACATTTACCTCAGATTTTTACTTTACTGTTCAAAGTAAGATGGCTCATTAATTTATATAAACCTACGACTTCATAATAACAACATATCTGAGTCTTAATTAAAAAAAAAAAAACAACTTCTACTTAGAAGGCCAAAATGTGATACAATGCATAATGGTCTCAATCAATATATAAGCCTCTAATATTTTCTCACCCCACTGATCTCATTATTCAAAGAACTGTCCAAGAGGTGTATGTGTAATACATATGCAAGTATCCAAGGTAACTTGCACCTCTGGAACTAGAAACTTCAGTATCCTGATTACATCTTGGGAAATGTTCTGTTGAACAAAGGCTTCTACTTCTAAATTGAGTTGATCTAATCTGTGCTTACCCTCACTAAACATACCTTAACCAAATTAATCAAGCCAGTGAGGGAATTCTTCATTTTTCTGCTTATAAGTTGTTCATTTGTTTAAATAGACTTGCTTCTGAAAGGGCCCCACATGTGCAAGAATGTTTGTGGCAGCCCTTTTTATAGTGGCTAGAAACTGGAAACTGAATGGATGCCCATCAATTGGAGAGTGGCTGAATAAATTATTGTATATGAATATTATGGAATATTATTGTTCGGTAAGAAACGACCAGCAGGATGATTTTAGAGAGGCCTGGAGAGACTTGCATGAACTGATGCTGAGTGAAATGAGCAGAACCAGGAGATCATTATACATGGCAACAACAGTATTACATGATGATCAGTTCTGATGGACATGGCTCTCTGCAACAAAGAAATGTTTCAAACCACCTCCAATTGTTCACTGAAGAAAGCCATATACACCCAGAGAGAGGGATGTGAAATGTGAACCACAACATAACATTCTCATACTCTTGATTGATGTTTGCTTACATTCTATTTCCTTTATCTGATATGTCTTTCATGTAGATATGATTTTTCTTGCAAAACAATGATAAGTTTGGAAATATGTATACATATATTCTATCTGTCAAGTATTTTAACATAATTAACATGTAGTGTATATCCTGCCATCTAGGGGAGGGGTGGGGAGCTGGGGGGAAAAATTTGTAACAGAAAGCTATGTAAGGGTTAATGTTGAAGAATTACTCATAGATATGTTTTGCAAATAAAATAAAATTAAAAAACAAACAAACAAAAATAAACAAATAGGCTTACTTCTTCAAAGAAACTATAACATCTATCACTCTCAGCTTTGAACTTAGCTGATGTGCTTATGATATATTCCTTTTTCTTTCTTTTTTTTCCGCTTTGCTCTTATTTTTTCTAGGTTCAGAATTTGGGCCCTTTCTGCAAATGACCCTACCTTATGTTGTGATTAGTTAATAAATTTGTATTTCTGACATATAATCAAATAGATTTGTGAAATTATATTTGACTAAAAACCGAGGACCAAAAACCAACAAACAATGTAGCCACAAATGTGTTTTTATATTCCTTAAGTATATATATATATACATATATATGTATATATATATATTTATTATACATATATATATATACACACACATATATGCATATACACATACATATGTATATATATACATACAGTTTTTCTCAGAGTAGAACATAAGTTTCTAGAGAGAGATAGCATATTTTTTCAAATATATATACATATATATCAGAATGTCAACACAGGCATTTAATAAATGCTTGATAATTATTTAATGTAAAATTTAAGAAGGAAACACCTTTATTGATCTTAACTGACTTTATGAAGCTTGGAAAAATTAGTGGTAAAACATTTATTAATTTTATTAAAATTTTAAATATTTTATTTTCACATCAAAACTGAATTTTTGCTAATTTTTAGGTACTGTGTTAAGTTCTGGAGAGAATAAACACAAGAGAGATAGTGCTATTATTGAGCTTATATTCCAATAGAAAAAAATATTATATAAAGAAAATCTAGAAAGTGGGAGTGGAATGGGAGAGGATTCAAAAATGGTCAGAAAATGATTAAATTTGAACATAACCACCTAATACTTTTATACATTATATACTTTCAATATCTGATACTAATCTGTATTTAAAAGGTCTTACCAAGAAAGAAAGAACAGGGAAAAGTTTTCAAATTTTAGTTCCTTGTAAAAAGTACAGAATGTGTTATTTAAAGTTTGTGTGTATGTGTATTTGTGTTTGTGTGTCTTTAAAAGATGAAATATTAATCATTAATATTCACCATGGTTTCATCAAGTACAATGAGTCATTAAGAAGAAAGGGATAAGCATTTATTAAGCTCCTACTATATGCTAGGCACTGTACTAAGTACTTTACAATTTCACAACCTTTTGAGATAGATGTTTTACAATTGAGGAAATTGAGAAAGATAGATTACGTGACTGCCAAAGGGCCTATAGCTAGGAAGTGATGAGGATGCACCTTCTATGCCTTCTAGCTACCTAATAACAAATTAAACTCATTTCTTTTTTTTCTGAATGGTAGACTAGACTATCAAGGGAATGTCATTAATGTAATATATCTAACTTTTATCAATGAATTTATGTTTCATGCTCTCCTTGTAAGCATTGTAGAGGTATGTAAATAGATAATAATATTGAAGAGGTCTGGGTTTAGATTGGCTGAATGACTCATCCCAAAATGTAATTCATAATGGGTCAATGTTAACTTGAATCATTGCCATTAACAATGCACAACGTTGACCTTCTCTTGGCTCTATAATGTTCAACCTACCTCATTTTTAATATTTCCTGAATGAGGTAAGCAATAATTCCACTATTTTTAGTGCTGGAAATACAATATCAGTTCCTCAGTTCTGAGTATTATATTTTAAACAGATCATTACACTGAAAGTGTATTACAGTTATTCCTTCCACATCATGACTATTCCCATCACGATTATGATACATTTTGATTGGCATAAGAAATTAAATGGGAAATTTGGGCAAGTTTTGCAGAAGCCAAAAATGACATGAGAAAACCAGCATATGACAGAAAAAGTTTAGAAAGTAAGATATGCATAAAACATATTTATAGTAAATTATGATATAAATATATTTTATCTTTTAATATCATAATAACTCAGGATTCTTCTCTGGTACAAGGGGAGGGCCAAAATTTTTATGTGGGTTTTCCATAACTTAGTAATACCACAGCACTAGTCACTATGAAAATTATTTGAGCAAGATGGTGAATTATTGAAAAACATTAATTTAAGTGGGAAAAAACCTAGTAACTTTTGTTCCCAAAAAGATAAGGCTGAGGGGAAAATTTTAGTTGTCTTCAAGTACCTGAAAGGATATCATGTGAAAGAATAATTTGTCTTCATCTACTTGCAAGATATTTTAGAAACTTTGAGAGTATCAATTGGAGAGCAGATTTCAAAGAGTTCCAATAAAGTATACATAGGATTCAGATTTCTAATAATTTTAAGTAAATTGAATAAAAATGATATAAAATTAGCTAGAATAAAATTTTGAATATATAAGGGGGAATTATCCAAATGAAAAAATTTCTATGATAAAATTGAATTAAAAATTCACACATGGAAAGTGGAAAAAAATGATAAGAATAATTAAGAAAGTAATATGATTCTACATGTGAATACTATGAGAAGTACCAAAGTCCAAAATGAGCTGAAGTTTATGATCATGGACCATATAAAAGATATTTTTTAAAAATTCTGTCAAAATCTGGCACAGTGGATAGAGCTATGGCCCTGAAGTCAGGAGGACCTTAGTTCAAATCTAGCCTCAGATACTTAATACTTCCTAGGTTTATAACCCTGGGCAAGTCACTTAACCTTAATTGCCTCAACAACAACAAAATCTGTCAAAATCAAACTCAAAGATGGGATGATGAAAATAACAGATCAGATACAATGAGGAAGTTGTACATGAACAACTCCATGCTCATTTAGCCTGTATTTTTTCCAAAAAAAAATTGATCTTTATGAATGATCTTTTATCTATGAAGAATCAAACACAATAATTTAGCAATGATGTAAAAAAGTAATACTCCAAGAAGTCAGGAAAAGAGTATACAGTTGAACTTGATGAATTCAACTACAAATGTTGAGTTACTATTTGAAAAATCTTGGGCAGAGAAGCCCAATGGTAATAAAAATATAGTGATATTTATGATGATGCTGATGATGATGACGGTTATATAATAGAATATATCCTATAATTTATTGACCAGGGAATTTGAATTTTATTCCTTGAAGAAATTACTAGTTATGGGAGAGAGAGAAGAGCATTGAACCTGAGATTGGAGGATCTGGGCTTGAATCTTTTCTCTGGTATTTATGTGATAATTGCATTTTTGGCTCATCATCCCAACCTACATTGACTTTTACAAGTCTCAATCTGTGAATGTCTGGCTATAGGTTCTGGTTGTTTTCTTTTATTCTCAATGTTCTAGGGATACCTGAGGACCTGGGATTTTTAGAATTGTTGTTTTGGGTCTCCTAGAAACATTTTCTACTATTATCAATCAATGAGACTTCAATTTAGAAACAGGTATTTACTAACATGAAAGCATAAGTTGGTATAACATTACCACCATCACCAAAGGTGCATATTCTCTCAGGAGCATACACAGAGTACAAGGGAAAAGTGAGATTCACAAATATTTTTGTTGAATCTCTAGTCAATATCCTTCTCTGGCCCTAGAGGTCATGCTATATAGTTATTATGACTCCTAAGGCCTTTATCTTTCTAAACATCTGCATTTGTTTATCTTTTATATATCCTCTGCTTTTCTCATCCTCTCTCTCTCTTTCTCTCTCTCTCTCTCTCTCTCTCTCTCTCTCTCTCTCTCTCTCTCTCTCTCTCTGTCATGATCACCACTGATTGTGAAAAGGGAAGGAGAGAAATTCTTCCTCTCCTCTCCTCTCACAATAGAATTGTGAGATTTTCTCTCAACTTGAGGAGTATGTTCAGGGTAACATCCTTATTCAGGACACCCAGTCTTTGCTATTTAAATCTTTGTACTGGTTTTCTCCCTTCCTAGAATGAATTCCTCTCTTAACTTTGCCTCTTAGAATTCTTAATTTACTTCAAGTTTTAAATCAAGTGTGGCTTTCTACAAGAAGCCTCTCCTGATAACTTTAGCTTCCAGTACTCTCCTTTTCCCAAATAATTGTGTATTTTGTATAAATGGAGATAGTTAGGAGCATCCATCCTCATCTCTTAGAATGGAGTACTTGACCTAGAAGTATGTACTCTGTTCCCACCTAGAAAACTAAAGATCAACTTAGTACACAAACCTAACCAGGAGTGTTTTTTGTTTGTTTGATTTGGTATTTATCTGCCTTTATTTCTATAATTCTTTTCTCATTTCCATTATTGGGGAAAGTAAGATAATATCGCTGCACTAAATGAGATTGACCATTTAAAAAGAAGATTTTTAAGAGAAATAACTTTTGGTCATTTTTTGTCTTTCTAACTTCTATACAAGTGACATAGAATTAACTCTTGGACTGTTTATATTAGGATGTGGAAAATATTTCTCCTCTTTCTCACCTTACCCTTATCCCTTGTTTCTGTGTCTCTGTCTCTGTTTCTGCCTCCCTCTGTCTCACTGTCTATTTGCACATTCCCTCATCTACTTTGCCAAAATGTCTCTACTAAAATAAAGAAAATTCCAAAACACACCTGTAATTATAAGTTCTAATGCACAACATAACTATCTGATACTCCCAATTCAATATACACATTGATAAATATAGTCATCTCAGGAGATCAGATGGAGCTCCATTAAACATTCCAGACAGTTTTTATAAATAATCCCTTTTTAGTCCCACAAGTCATCACTCAAGATTCATAATCTTCAGTGTCTAAAATGCCTATATGTGTCCTTATATTCTTGGGCATTAAATTCATTTTCATCAGATCAGCAGATTTTAACAGATAAAAGAAATGGAATTTGGGAGATAAACATCATATTCTGTAGTGTGCAGCTGAATCCTGGATGTGAAATTGAACCTTGTACTTGGAATAAGAATTGGGGGAGGGGGAATTTATGTATTATTCTATCCATTGCACTTATTTTTTTTCTCCAAGCCTTCATATCAAATCAATTATGGTTAATACAAATACACATTCTTTCAATTTCAACCATGCCTCAAACTGCCTAAAGCTTTTATGTTAGCCAAGACAGTTAGTTATGACAGATTGAATAGAATGAACCAATCTATTAAGTTGATTAAACATATTTTAATTTTGGACTAACTTATTAAAATAATGTTTTTGGGTTTGAATTATAATTATTTGGCAGCAGAGAGAGAGGTAAGCTATAATCAAGAGTTTGATTTGTTAGTATAAAAATCAAATAGCTTAAATGGCTACAATCAATTCAAGTGAATGGTGAAGGGAAAACAGATGAACAAAGATTTAACAAAATGAAACTGTGGGTAAAGAACTGTATTTGTAGTCATAGATCCCAGATTGGGATCCTGGTTTGGCCAATTACTCTCTATTAGAGCTCAGGCAAGTCCCTTTCAGGACATAATTTCCCACCCATATATGTATCAACTCTAAAGTCTCTCTGAGTCTATGAATATTTTTATTATATATAATTTATTTATAGACACATATATAGATGCACAAGTCTATTGTGAGTATATATTCAAATAGCTTCTCTTCTTTTTAAAATTTTAATTCCTATGATTTATTTTTCCATTTTGCTTCAGTTACATGTGAAAATGGTGACTCCCTTGATTTTGCCATCATGCAAAGTATTCTAATTCCATGATCAAGAACTGTAAAATTTCATTTATATGATAATAATCTCTCATTCTGTCTTTATTGGTTTTTTCACCTATATTTTTTCATCTTTAATATTAGTTTCAATTCCTCTACTCTTCTACTCTTCCACACTTTCTCTGGCCATAACTCTTACTCTGCCTACTTTCTTTTCTCTTTAGTTTTTACTTTAGTGACAAAGTATCAACTACAGACAGCCCCCTCCAAATCTTTGCTACTTTGACCTGTATAGCTAAGACTTTGTAAAACCCTATCATTTTATTCTTCGCCCATTCCATCTCCTTTATTCCTACTTACATTCTGCTAAATGGAGCAGAATTTATGGAATCTTAATGATTAGATTTACTACAAATTTATGTAGTCTAATTTCAATTGAGTCCTCACTGAAAAAAGGTAATACTTTTATTATTACCTAATTGGTTTTCTATCCCACTTACCAACAACTCTTCTAAATTTTCTCCACTAATGCATATCTACCAATAAGAAACTAATGTTGATACACTTGATTTGCCCACATGATCAGAGAAAAGTATAGTCTCTAATAAAAAGACTATACTCTCTCTTTTTATACCACTTAAGCTTATTATATCACCATTCTGGCATCCCAGGAGAAAATTATTTAAGGTTTTTGTTTACTTAAAGTTTATGTTTTCTTATTCACACAATAGGCGGGGAATTAGAAAGATGCTCAAATAAGAATGAAATATAAGACAACTATTTCCAGCAAACAAAAGAAATACTAAATAATCAGAAAGGCATGACAGAAAGATTTAAATTAAACAAATTAAACCATTATACTGTAAGAAGGTTAAGATTTTAACTTCATCTACACATAAAATGGTTTTTGAGACCACTGACAAAGCCTTGTTATAATTTCACCTCATCTCTGGATGACTTCCACCTCCCAGAGTCCATTTCTACTGTACTCTTTTAGTCCAGGGCTTTGAAACCTCCTCCTCTTTCTCCTCTTCGTTTTCCTCCTACCTCTCTTTCTGCTTTTTCTTCTTCTTCTTCTTTCTTTTTCTTCTTTTTCTTCTTCTCCTACTCCTCCTTCTCTATCTCTTTCTCTCTCTCTGTCTTTCTGATGTCAGAAGTTATGCTATTAATAAATAATAGTTAATTTTAATCAATACATTCAGTATTTTGAAATGTCTGAAATCCAGAAGGTCATTTCCAAGCCTGTATGTGTCCATCTCTACTACACAAGAAAGGGAAAATAAAGCATAAAAGTCATCTTGATTGAATCTCTTTGCTTTATCTGCCATACACCATATTCAAAGAGTGACTATCTGTTAGAAAGAGCACAAGACCCCATCTCTCAAGGGAATGGCTCATGTGGCTTACTCTGCTGCCAAAAAGAGAAGGGAAGAGACTAATTAAGGAGGATTCCTCCTTAATGATTTCCTTGGAATACAGATCATGTAATGGCACTGCTAGGTCAAAGGGTATGCACAGTTTTATAGATCTTTGGGCATAGTTTCAGATTGTTGTTCAGAATGGTTGGATCATTTCACAACTCCATCAACAAGGCATTAGTGTCCCACTACATCCTACATCCCCTCCAAAATTTAACATTTCCTTTCCTGTCATCTTAGTCAATCTGAGAGGTATGAGGTGGTACCTCAGAGTTGTTTTATTTTGCATTTCTCTAATCAATAGTGATTTAGACCATCTTTTCATATAACTTTAAATGGCTTTAACTTCATCATCTGATAATTGTCTATCCATATCCTTTTACCAACTGGGAAATGATATGTATTCCTACAAATTTGACACAATTCTTTATATATTTTAGAAATGAGATCTTTATCAGAAATACTGGCTGTAAAGATTTTTTTCTCAGCTTTGTACTTCCCTTTTAATTGTGTCTCCATTGGTTTTGTTTGTACAAAAACGTTTAATTTAATGTAATCAAAGTTGTCCATTTTGCCTTTCATAATGTTGTCTAGATCTTCTTTGGTCATAAATTTCTCACTTCTCCAAAGATCTGATAGATAAATCATATCTTGTTATTCTAATCTGTTTATGGTATCATTCTTTATGCCTAAATCATGTATCCATTTTGACCTTATTTTAGTATGAGTTATGAAATGTAACTCTATGCTGAGTTTTTGAAATATTATTTTCCAGTTTTCCCAGCAATATTTTTCAAATAGTGAGTTCTTATTCCAGAAGCTGGAGTTTGAGAGTTTCTTAAATAGACTGTGTATATCTACTCTAGAAAAATTAACAAAATTGAAACTAAGAAAACTACTGAACAAATTGAAAAAATTAAGGGTTGGTTTTATGGAAAAAAAAACAAACAAACAACAAAATAGATAAACTTTTGGTTAATTTGATTGTAAAAAGGAAAGAAAAAATCAAATCACCAGCATCAAAAGTGAAAAGGGTGAATTTATCACCAATGGAAAAAAATGAAGCAATAATTAGAAGTTATTTTGCTAATTTATGGCAAGGAATCTGACAATCTAACCAAAATGGCTGAATATTTACAAAAATATAAATTGATCAGATTAACAGAGAAACAAATAAATTACTTCAATAATCTCATTTTAGAAAAAAGAAGTTGAACAAGCTTTTAATCAACTCCCTTAAAAAAAATCTCCAGGACCAGATGGATTTACAAGTGAATTTTACAAATAACAACTAATTCCAATACTATGCAAACTATTTTGAAAAATATGTTAAGAAGAAATTCTACCAAATTATTCCTATGACACAAATAGCACTGATACATAAAACAGAAAGGACCAAAACAAAGAAAGAAAATTACAAACCAATCACCCTAATGAATATTGATGCAAAAATTTAAATAAAATATTAGCAATGAGATTACAGAAATTTATCAACACTATGACCAAGTGGAATTTATACCAGGAATTCAGGGATGGTTCAATATCAGGAAAACTATTACCATGTCAATAACAAAAACATAATGTCAATAGATGCAGAAAAAACTTTTGACAAAATACAGCATGCCTTCCTATTAAAAACACTAGAGAAAATAGGGATAAAATAATAAGCAGTATCTATCTAAAACCTACAGCAAGCATTATTTGTAAAGCAGAGAAACTGGACACATTCCCAATAAGATCAAGGGTGAAACAAGGATGCCCATTATCACTACTATTATTCAACCTTTATTTCCTTCTTTAGCAAATATTGACTTTAGCAGTAAGAAAAGAAAAATAAATTAAAGGAAGTAAAATACACATTGAGGAAATAAAACGATCACTCTTTGCAGTTGATATGATGATATACTTAGATAATCATAGAAAATCATCCAAAACCTACTGGAAACAATTCACAGCTTTAGCAAAGTTGCAGGATATAAAATCAACCCACACAAATCATCAACATTTCTATATATTACTGACAAAGCCCAGCTACAAGAGATAGAAAGAGAAATTCCATTTTAAATTACTGTAAACAAAATTAAATCTATCTGCTAAGGGCGTCTATCTGCTAAGACAAACCCAAGAACTATATGAACACAATTACAAAATACTTCTCACAGAAATAAAATCATATCTAAACAAGTGGAAAAATATAAATTGTTCATCGCTAGGCCAAGCTAATATAATAAAAATGACGATTCTGCCAAAATTGGCCAACTTGTCCAGTGTCACAACAACAAAACTGCCAAAATATTATCTTATAGGACTAGAAAAAATAATTTAAAAATTCATCTAAAAGAACAAAAGGTCAAAATTATCAAGAAAATTAATGGGAAAAAAAAGGATAGTGGTTTAGCAGTACCAAACCTAAAACTATACTACAAAGCATCAGTCATGAAAGCCATTTGATACTAACTAAGAAATACACATGGCACAATAAGCAAGGCATATAGCCATTTAGTATTTGATCAACCCCCAACCTCCAGCTTCTGGAAATAAGAACTCACTATTTAACAAAAATTGCTGGGAAAACTGGAAAATACTATATCAGCAACTCCACATAGATTTACACATTATAGCCCATACCAAAAAAGGTCAAATAAACAAATTAGGAGGTCAAGGGATAATTTACCTATCAGATCTTTGGAGAAGGGAGAAATTTATGATCAAAGAAGACCTAGAGAACATTATGAAAAGCAAAATGGACTACTTTGATCACATTAAATTAAAAAGTTTTTGCACAAACAAAACCAATAGAAATAAGATTAAAGGGGAAGTACAAAACTGGGAAAAAATCTTTACAGCCAGTATTTCTGATAAAGGTCTCATTTCAAAAATATATAAAAAACTATGTTTTCTAAGAATTTTCTAAGAATTCAAGCCATTCTCCAATTGATAAATGGTCAAAGGATAGGAATAGACAATTTTCAGATGATGAAATTAAAGCCATTTATAGTTATATGAAAAAATGCTCGAAATCACTATTGATTAGAGAAATGCAAATTAAAACAAATCTGAGGTACCGCTTCTCAAATTGGCTAAGATGACAGAAAAGGATAATGATAAATGTTGGAGGGGATGTGGGAAAACTGGGACACTAATGCATTATTGGTGGAATTGTGAAATGATCCAACCATTTTGGAAAGCAATATGGAACTATGCTCAGTACATATCCTTTGACCTAGCAGTGCCATTATTGGGTCTGGATTCCAAGGAAATTATAAAGAAGAGAAAAGGGTCCACACGTGCAAACATGCTTGTAGCAGCTCTTTTTGTGGTAACAAAGAATAGGAGAATGAGTAAATGCTGAACAAGTTGTGATATATGAAAGTAATGGAATATTATTGTTCTAAAAAATGATGAACAAGCTAATTTTAGAAAGCCTGGAAATATTTACATGAACTGATGCTGAGAGAAACAAGCGGAACCAGGAATACATTGTACACAAAAACAGCAAGAATGTGGGATGATCAACTATGACAGGCTTGGTTCTTCTCAGTACTTCAATGATCCAAAGGAATCCCAATAAACTTTAGCAGAAAATGCCATCTACAACCAGAGAAAGAACTAAGGATACTGAAAGTAAATCAACACATGGTATGATCACTTCTTTTTTCTGTTTTCGTTTAATCTATCCCATAGTTTTTCCTGTTTGCCTTGATTTTTTTTATTCCAACATAATTCATAAAACAGTGTATATTAAAAATAAATAAAGTAACAAAAGAAGGATTCTCCCTTTAAAAGATCCATTGAGTTAACAATTCTTACTGCTTAGTGACTAGAGAAGAAGATAGCTGAAGCACCATGGCCAGAAACAGTCAAAGATTTCATCATCATTAAAGGGCCCAAGCACTGAGGAGGTACACAAAATCAGCCAGCATCAAGGCAGCTTTGCATTTGTTTTATTCAACACCTTAGTACTCCAATCAGCTAGAAATTTTTCTGCAACTTCTCTAGTTTGTGAGGTGAATAACTATTTAAAAATACCTATTATGTTCCAGGCACTGTGCCATAAAACAACAACAACAACACATTATTTCATTTACCTCATAACAACCCTACAAAAGAGGTGTTATTATTCCCATTTTATAATTGAAGAAATTGAGTAAAATAGACTGGCCTGCTCATGGCTACACAGCAGGATTTGAACTCCAGTCTTCCTGACCCCAGGAGCAGCTCCCTATATACTATACCACTGGACTCATTAAGTTACCAAGGCAAATTAGAAGTTAAATGACTTGATTCACTTCAAGGTAAATTTTCTTTACCATATGCCATGCTCCTCAAAAAGAGTTATTAAATATTAAAATTATGTACTATATATGCACATTGCAAAATAATGCTGTTAAATATTTTCACAATATTTGCATGGTGAAAATTTACACAAAATTGCAGTGATAGAGAATAACAATATTTTTAAAACAAGAGTAAAGTTAACTATCAATCAACTCTGTTACCTGTAGCACAGAATATGACCCCAAACTCGTAATAAAGGTACTACTCTTTTGCTCTCAGAGGAATCATATTTAATTCTAAGGGGGTATCCTGACCTCAAGGCTATGTGTGAGACTCATTCTCATCTATCTAGCCACACTACACTAGTTAGAGTTGTGAGGAAAAGTTCTTAAATCTTAGATATATGATTTAGATAGGATTTTTAAAATCTCTTTCTAAAAGAAAAAAAGAATGTAAAGAAGGAAGGAACAAAGGAATGGAAAAAGGGAAGGAGGAAGGGAGGGATAGAGAGAGGAAAAGAGAGAAGGAAGGAGGAAGGGAGGGAGAGAAAGAAAGAAGGAAGGAAGGAAGGAAGGAAGGAAGGAAGGAAGGAAGGAAGGAAGGAAGGAAGGAAGGAGGGAGGAAGGGAGGGAGGAAGGAAGGAGGGAGGAAAGAGGTGGAGAGGGAGGGAGAAAGGAAGAAAGGAGGAAGGGAGGGAAAGATGGAGGAGGGAAGGAAGAGAGAGACAGAAGGACAGAAGGAAGGGATTAGGGAGGGATAGAGGGAGGGAGGAAAAAATATAGAATAGCAATTTATTTCACCTACCATAACCTGATATTAAAAATAAAAGCTAGTAACAAGGCCTTTCATTGACAAAAGTAGTTTGGCCTGGGATTTAGTTATGCAGTCACAGTGTTTATCAATTGTCTTGTCCCTTCATCTCATCTGGTGCACTAAATCATATTGCTTCTCTTTAATGATATTATTGTCTAGTCATTTTTCAGTTGTGCCCAATTCTTTATGACCCCATTCAGGATTTTCTTGGCAAAGATACTGGAGTGCTTTGCCATTTCTTTCTCCAGCTTATTTTTACAGATGAGTAAATGGAGGTAAATATAGTTAAGTGACTCTTTCAGTGTCACACATCTATTGAGTCTGACACTGGACTTGAACTCAGGAAGATGAGACTTCCTGATTCTGAGCCTAATATTCTATCCATTGTTATCCCTAGTTACCATTTAATAATTGTTGTTTTATATTAAATAGTGAAACAATTACACTAAATTCAATGACTTGCCCTCCCTTTGACTAGAGAAGCTGCAGAAAGTTTTCGAATAGATCTGTGTAAGTAGGGTTGAACAAGGAATATGGAAAGCTGCCTTTTCCTAATTCTGACTGATCATATATGCTAACTCACACACTGGTGATTATGAAATTCCTATCAAATCTTACCATGGTGACTCAGTCATCTTCCTCTCTGGTCACTGAATAGCAACTACTTAGAGACTCATATGAAGAGATTTTCAATCACTTAAAAGCCAAGCAAGATTCCTTCCAAAAATCTTTTACTGATTTTGTCTAACCAATGATAACCCTCTTAAAAAAATTATTTTTTTGGTAAATTTCTGATTCCTTTCTGAAGTTTTAATAACATTTTAAAATTAGACTATGTTTTACATGCATTATCTCATTTGAGTCTCACAACTTTGAGAAGTAGGATAAAAGATATTATCATCCCTATTTTACATATAAGAAATCTGAGATAAGGGACACTTAAATGATTTGCCTAGTCAGAGTTCACATGTATTAAAGAATAGATTCTAAGGCAGACCTCTCCTGTTTCCAAATTATTTTTAAAAATTACAATTAATTAAAAATAATAGTTCACATGTAAGCAACTACTTTGTGGTACGAGAATTGATTTCCAGAAAAGTTGCACAATAAATAGAATGTTAGACTTGGACTCAGGAAAATAAAAATCTGAGTTTAGATCTATCCTTACAGTTGTACTCCCTTTGTGACTCTGGGCACGTCAGTTAAGTTTTTGTGCCTCAGTTTCTTAATCTGTAAAATAGGGATAATAATAATAATACCTACTTTGCTGTAAGAATAAAAAGTGGTGAAATTCAGCATTTTGTAAGCCTGACATTTACAGAGAAGAGAAAGATATTTAGAGACCTTTCAAGTGTCTAGCCAATGATCACATAGCTAATTGGATAATATTCCTGCAAGAATCCAACTTAAGTCTGCTGACTTTGCATTTTTGTGAGATAGATAATTGTTTTGGTATCTTATCCTGCCTCAAGCTCCTCCCTTTCATCTCACCTTTATTTTTCTCTCTGCCCCCATAGTGTTCTAAATATGACAGACAATAAATATTTATTTTATCGTGTCATATTATTTTGTAGTGTACTGTCTTATATTTTAGTATGTTAATCCACAGTGTAGTTGATTTAAACTAGTTAGAAGACAAAAGACCTCCTAGTCAAGTATTCACTTTAAAGAAAGATTTTGTCGAATTGAATAAATTCTAATGATTTTTTTTCTAGCAACATGATAAAGGGTCCTAAAGAATTTCAACAATGAGTATCAGATGAAGCAAGGTCTCTGTGTGTGTGTGTGTTTGTGTGTGTGTGTATGTATGTGTGTGTGTGTGTGTGTGTGTTGAGGGGTTGATGGGCAAAGGGACCCTCTATGTCTCTTAAAGAGAAGCAGACTATTACCTACTTCCCTTAAACATAAAATCGTCCCATGGCACTTCCTTATTTCTCAAACAGAAAGAATAAATCTACTTGAAGTTTTTCGAGCACTGCTTATAGTGTCAACATAACCTCTCGGACAGTTTTAGTAGCTGTGGTCTAGTAAAGATCCTATCTATCATGCAACAACCAGTATGCTAAAGAATGCCGACTGCCTAGCACTTAATGATACAGCAAAAACATTATGAGAAGTGAAACCTCAAATTGGATGTTTTTTATTGATCTGTTTCACAGCAAGGTCAAAAAAAGACTGCATTAGTTATCTGGCAGTAATGTTAGTATCCCAGATAAGCCAGGGACCCAGCCATTTTTAACTCTGATGATCAATTCACCTTGGAAGGGAATGTACCAAGGCTTTTGAAAGGATGCTACAAGGGCTCTGATAAAATCATGGCATATTTAAAGAAGATTCTCTTGAGAGAACAAAGGATTAGCAGCTCAAGATTTGGTGTGGGAGAGACAGGAGACGTCAGAAAAAATCCACACTGGAGGACTTACCTGTTTTCATTTCAAGTCAAAAGTAAGAAAGTGTGAGTGCTATGATAACAGTTTCTAGTAAAGAGGGGGAGTCGTACCTTTGAAATTCTCTTCTTCTGGCGGGAAGAAATCCACCCCCAAACAACAACAACAATAACAACAACAACAACAACAACAACAACAACAACAACAACAACAACCACCAGACCTACATGATCTTTAAAAATGATGATTTGCCAAGGCCCTATATTAATGTCCTATTTTGTTATATGTTGATTTCAACTTTGTACTTCTGATACATCAGACAATATTTTTTTAATAAAGCTTTTTATTTGCAAAACATATGAGTGACTTTTCAACATTGACCTTTGCAAAAAAAACTTTTTTTTTCCAAAGCTTTTCCTTTCCCTCCCCCCCGCCCCCCACC
>JAJPUD010012944.1:32771-46753 GCA_023553655.1 Myrmecobius fasciatus
ATTGGAGAATGGCTTGAATTCTTATATATTTGAGTCAATTCTCTATATATTTTAGAAATGAGGCCTTTATCAGAACCTTTGGATGTAAAAATATTTTCCCAGTTTACTGCTACCCTTCTAATCTTGTCTGCATTCATTTTGTTTGTACAAAAACTTTTCAACTTGATATAGTCAAACTTATCTATTTTGTGATTAATGATGACCTCTAGTTCTTCTTTGGTCACAAATTACATCAGACAATATTTATCGGAATCACTACTGTACCTTCTAAAGATTCAGGATATCATGCTGAGTCAGAAAAGTACAGCAAGTAATTTAATTTCATTGCATTTCAGACAGAAGGGATGCTACTGAGTTCATCTGGTTCAACCTCTGAATTTTTTAGGTGAGGCCCAGAGAAAGGTATCCAAGGACACTTAGCTAGGAAGTAACAGAGACAGGAGTAGAATATATGCCTCCTAATTGTTAGTATTCATTTTTTTGAAACAAGATGAGAAAAGGTAACAGCAGTGCTTAAGATAACGGATGATATTTGGATAATACAATGGATTCGTGATCTCACCAACGTTAATATTCCCAACAATGATGGCTTTATCAACTTCTATACTTGCCTGTAAAATGTGAGTCTTGTTATTTTCCAATGAATGCATCATGTGGAACCTATATAACAAGATGAAAGCTTTCCTCTAGTTTGCTTGAAGTGGTTAGATTACTAGTTCAGCAGAAAAGCTATCCCTTCTACATAAATAATTCTTCTCCTTCCCCTACAGATATTTTTCATTGATGATACTTTTTTCATTTTACATATTTTTTCTTATGCAATACCTTATTTATAATGTACTGTATAGTATACCATGGTAAGTAATCAGGATTACATGAAGCATATTTCTTCATTATGAATAAAATGATAAAAAGAATATAAACTGGTATATTCTCTCCTCTCTCTTATGCTCTCTTTGTCTCTATCTGCCTGTTTCTCTGTCTTTGTCTCAGTCTGTCTCTCTGTCTGTCTGTCTCTCTCTTTCTCTCTCTCACATACCCCTCCCATTATAAATGACAATCTATATAATACTAATAAGCCATAAAATTGAGGAATGAGAAGTTAGACATTTGGAGAAAAAGTTCTGACATAGTGAAGACTCAGGGAGTCTAGCACATTTTTGTAAATTCCTTGCTATTTTAGATAGGAGATCTCTTGAATTTGAAAATTCTGAATTGCAGTGGGCAATGACACTATGGTTTGCACTATGTAGTGTTACTATATGAGCCATTGTAAATTGAGCTTCCAATTTGCCAAAAGTGAAACAAATGGAACAGGTAGAAAATGAAATATGGTAAAAAATTCCATGTCAATCAGAACAGAAACCGGTCCTTGGCTTAGCCCTTGTATTTTGAGCCGAGAGGGAGAGACCCAGAAATTTTTTTTAAAAGATAAGACAGGAGGAGATTTTGTTTGTAATAGAGCATGGTCCCATTGTCATTATTTCATTTTAACATCTAAGTCTCCCCCATTCTTTATTTTTTCCTTGTCATTGCTTTTGAATTGGTTTCAGGATTCTTCTTCCCTAATTTTTTATACTTCTCATCTCTGTTCAACTTCATATTCTTTGGCTATAATAAAAGGCATCTTTCCTTGATTTTTTTTGTCTCTTCATCCATTTCTATTTCTGTCCCATATCTATTTTGATTGCCTAGATCAGTCTCCTCTTCCGTCATTTCTGACAAGATTCTTTTATCTTATTTCAAAACATTTTTTCCCCACAGAAGCTTATCTAAAGTGACCTTAAGTTAAACAAATTGTGGGGCAAGAGAGGGGGAAAAGCTTATATATTCTCACATCATCAGGCCTGCTCTTTCCAGTCTCTCATTTGTCTTCTGTAGATTGCAATAGAAATGAAAGATAAGTAAGAGAAATGAATCAGAGTGAAGGAAATTTACTGGAATACAGTCCCAACCTTCCTAGCCCACTGATATACAGTTGAAAGTTATTTATCAATGATGCTAAATTCACTACCTAATAAGGTGGAGAAAGAGGTTGGAGACAGACGAATTTTGCTACAACTGTGTATATTTTTGAGCAATCCAAAAATCACATAGCCAAACTCACCAAACAAGTGAGCAAGGAGCTTACACAAATGGCCTCCCCTTCATGTCTTCTCATTTCAAACTGAAAGAAAGTGTAAACAAAGAACTTAAGAGGGAAGAAAGCAAATTCTTATCCATTTTCTGCCTGGAAAGTCCTGGAAAAAAATATAATCTTTTTGGTCAATAAAGACTTTAAGACTCCATGTTCATTTATGTCACTGAGAGAAAGAAGTATGTCTGTTTTCTAAGGGGCACTTAACAGAATATAGAGCTTTAATTAATGATGATCTTTGAAGACTAAATTCTAATGTCTCCCTTTAAATTTTACAACATCTACAGTGACAACTTAGAATTTCTTCTTTAGTGTTGAGACAAGTGACAGGTTGATAATTCTCTTTATTTAAGTGTGGAATAGCTTAAAATTTAAAACTGAGTTAACCTATTTCACAAATGGTTTTCTACTTGAAAATATTTTAGAGATGCATTTATACTAGTAGACAGATATTTTTAGAATCAAACACTCTAAAAAGCTTCGATGTTTTTTCTTAACCCTTATTCATGTAACCACAAGTGAGTCACTTAATCTCTTCAAGACTTGGTTTTCTCATGTGTAAAATAAGAATAATACTTTCAATAACTGCTTTATGGTGTTGTGGTTCAAAATGAGATAATATGCACGTTTTTGGACAAAATTTAAAATGCTGTCTGAATGCCATTTTTTATTTGGATCCCTTTGAAAAGAGTAGTCAAAGCAATAGGGAGTGTGCTTTAGGCTTTTGTTTATTTTTTTCCCTAGGCCAGCAAAAATATGACCTAATTTACTACATGAAGATGCACTGGGGATGTGTGGATTTGATGAGTACTAACATTGGATTTTTTTCACATATCAATGGTAGGAACCCCTGTCCTTCAGCACTTTAATATTATCAACAATGTTTAATATTTCTCAAAATTTCTCATGCCTTACCTATGGAGAAATGGTCTAATGCTCTCACATCAGGTATTAAAATAAGGAACATAGGAAATGACCAGAGGCTTGCAAATAATTTCTATCTTTTATTTTTAATAATAAATGTCTTTGGTTCTGACCTTAATATCAAACCAAATTGAATTTTAGAGTATTTAATAACAAAAACATGCAAAAGAGGTAATCTCAGTCTATCTCAGAGTTAAAGGATGAACATGTTCTGTCTTCTATATTCTTGATCTTTCAATGTAAAGAAGTAACAGTAATGAAAATAGGAGAAAACTCTTATGTGCTACACTCTGGTAGTTGTGGACAATGCAAATACTAATCCAGGGTCACAGGGTCACAGAAAGGCTGGTATGAATCAAAGATTGAAACTGAAACTTTAATGCTATTGATTAAGTTTGGTGTCTAATTGTAAACTCAGTTATGGGACTGGAGGAACTTCCAGCAACATAAATATAACATCAGACCCATATTTTTTTAAAAGTCATAAACTTTCTTACTCATTAGCTGTGGTGATAAATTATTGATGGAGAAGAGAGATCAAGGACACACTGATCAAATTTCTGAGTTTCCCAACTACATGAGATAATAGGACATAGATGATTATTGGATAGGGACTCCACTTTGAAATTGCCAAAAGGACACAGGAAAATGTCTGGCAGGGATCTATTAGGAACTTCCATTTGGATTTTACTTTATTTTGCAGGAATCCATTGGAGAAACTCTGTTTGGAAGTATATTTTGTTTTGAACGATATGTGGGAATTACACATGGAAAGAATTTTCATTTATAAAACTTTGTTTCTCTCCTGATTGTGTTTGATTTTCATTCAACATCAGTTCTAGAAAACTTGTTGGGAGAATTAGAATAACAAAATGGAAAAAATAATGGAGTCAATGAATCTGAGTTCCAATTATACATCTGATGATTAGCATTTTAGATAAGATAACTTTTTGGGGCCTCTGTTTCTCATTTATAAAAATAAAAGCATTAGACTGCATGCTTGTAGATATCTCCTCCAGATCTAATATTTTCCATTTATTTTTATTGCATTCATGCTAATTATTATAGTTGTCAATTTACAAGAACTTTATAAGATACTTACTTGTTTATATGCTTACATTTATGTACCTATGTATTTACAAATTAATGTAAACTCCAGGTCAATCAGTAGTGAAAGGTTTAGTATCTCCCAAAAAACAACTTTGAGAATATATTTTTTAAAAATGTCATTTATTCTTTTGGGACTGAGCGCATGCCACTCATGAGTTAGTGAAGACTCAGGCCAAGTGGAAATTTTCTTATCTCTACAGGTTCCCAGGAAATGTCTCAATAATTGAAGTTATAGACCAATGTGCACTCAAAGCAGCTTGGTCAAACTTCCTGAGGGAGCAAATATTTTATAGACAGAAAAAACCCCAAAAATTTAATGATTGTTCCAATATATTGAGATTAAAGTTTGTAAATCTTTCTTAAAAGGGCACATCCCAAGGAGTCATACATGTACCCTAGCAAAAAAAAAAAAAAAAAAAAAACAAAAAAAAAAAACAAAAACAAAAACAAAAACAAAAAAAAAACACAATTAGCTTTCCATGGATCACAAATGTGAAAGATTGTCTCCAAAATGATTAGCAACTGAAATTCAGGAAGATAGAGTAAAGTCCATATGATGAGGAAAAAAAAAAGCCAAAACAAACAAGCAAAAAACAACTGTCGTTGAGCATGTTTTATGCAAGCAAGCTGTAAAATGGTTCATTTTCTTTCCATGCGCTGTCTATCCCTAGAACTTCCTGACTAGCAGTGCAGAAAGATGAGGGAACTTTTTTCATTTCTCTTCCTGAACAAGAGAAATTGATGATTGGTAGAAGCAGAGGGAATTATCTCTCAAAGACCTCAAGTTTCTGATCTGCCTTTCTATTCCTTTTCTGAAACTAAAATTTCTTTGCAAATTCTAAAGTTTTCAAAAGATGGCACATTTTCCTATAGGACCATTGAATATCAACCTCTAGAAGAAAATTTCCTCAACAATATCCTTATTAAAGGAAAAGTACCAGGAACTGTGTATGATTCTGAAGTATTAAAACCCAGGTCATGCAGGAGCAGGAACACTGGATTTAGTTAAACCTGTTATTGTCATATGTTGCTTGTTTGTTTGTTTTAATAGAAAAGGGTCTATGTAAAATGAAATAGTTTATTCAGAAACACCTTGATGTATGTGATTACTTTCAAAGGTTAGGATGGTTGTTTTCTAAGCTGGATATGAGGTGGGCAACTAGTCCAAACTTCTTGGATTCCCAGAGAATGTGACACAAATTCACAGATTTTCAGAATTTAAAAGAACCATACCACTCCCACTCTTGTCCCTGACTTAGTCATGCCTCTGTTTGAATTCATTCAGTAATCCTAGTTAAATAGTCCTTTATATTTTTGGATTAACTACTATTATCAATAATTTAATTATTGTTATTATTCTTACTATCATAATTCAAAATGAAAAAATATTTTAAGATTTTTAAATTGTTGTATATGTATTGTCTCACTTGATTCTTACAATAACCATTTTAAAGATGATAAAATTGAGGCTAACAGATCAGTTAAGTCACTTGCCTAGAGCCATAAAGTTAGGAACTGAGATCTTTTTTACTTCAAGCTCAGCATTTCATACACTATAGCACCTTGTTGTTTTTACTTTATTCTTTCTTTCTCTCTCTCTCCCTCCTTTCTTTCTCCCTCCCTCCTTTTCTTGCTTCTTTCCTTCCCTCCTCCTTTCTCCCTTTCTTTCTTCCTGTCTTTCTTTCTTCATGTATCAACCCACCTTTATGAAGCTTTACATATTGCTCTCAATTTTGCTCTTTAGGGCCATGAAGGGAAAAAAAAAATCTATTCCCTCTTGTATATCAGAGCTCTTAAAATAATTGAAGATATCAATGAATAATATCTTTTTTTATGTTGTCTTTCCTTCAGGTTAGAAACCAATAGTTTCTTCACCTAATCCCTTCCAGCCTCTTCTGACAAGGTCTTTCATAGCTTTAGATTAATAGATCCCCTCATCTGTACATACTCCAATTTGTCAATAGCTTTCTAAAACTGTGACATTCAGAATAGAAAGCAATAAGCTAGATGCAGGCTGGGCAAGTTAGAATACAGAGATAATAATCATTAAGTTGCAATTCTTTCAATATATGATGGACCTCATTTTGGGGGCTGCAATGACATCAATTCTCAGAAATACTGAATTTGCATTTTATTAAAATTCTCCAACTTACATCCATGAAGGTGATTTTAATTGGAACATCAGTGTTGGCCTCTATGTAGAGCTTTATGTTGATCCCTGTTAAATTTTGTCTTATATGTGTGCATATTGTAACTTTTAAAAATTACATATTTTCTCGGTATTTTTATGCAGCATAATAGATATTCTATTTCTTTCCTTTTTAATGGGGTAAGGAGATAGTGAAAGAAAGGGGGAGATTTAAGAACTGAAATTTAAAAAAAACTAAATAAAAATTTAAAAACAATTCAATAAATACAGGAATGAGTGAATATATGAACATGATGGAAAAAGAAAATTTGTGAGTTTAGAGACACAATGCCTTGTTGAGGAATAACAAAGAACCCAGTGTCCTTGTACCATGTAGAATATGAAAGGAAAAAGGAATAAGGAAATTATAGTATAGTAGGTAGGGGCAGATTGTTATAGGCTTTAATTTTATATTTGATCATGGAGGTAATAGCAAGCTTTGCTGTATGTTCAGTGGGAAGACAACCTGGGCACATATGTGATCTAGGACAATTCCTTTGGCAACTAATAGAAAGTGGAATATATTGGAGGGAGACCTGTGCAGATAGATAAACCAAAAAGTTATAGCAGTAGTTTAGTTGTGGTTTGATGGCGACCTTCATCAGTGGCAGTATCAGTAGATAGAAATGGGCATAAATGAGAGATTTGCCAAAGTAGAAGCAACTGGACTTTCTAACTACATGGATAAGAATGGTAAAACTAAGAATCAGGGGTCAATGATTATACCTAGGTTGTGATCTTGTGTAACAAGGAGCATGATAATGTCCCTGATTATAGTAGGAAAATTTTGATGAAGGAAGCAATTAAGAGGAAACAATAATTCAGCTTTGAATGTACTGAGTTTAAAATATCTATGAGACATGCAATTTGATATCCATTTCTTTTTTCCTTCTATCTAGGTCTTTATTTTTTAATTATTTTTAAAATTTTTCTTATTTTGAAAGATTTTTATTTTCAAAATATAGGCATAGATAATTTCAACATTGACCCTTGCAAAACCTTGTGTTTGAAATTTTTTCTTCCTCCCTTTTCTCCACCTCCCAAGATGATAAATAATCCAATTCTTCTATACATATTACCATAATTATGCTGCACAAGAAAAATCAGATCAGAAAGAAAAAAATGAGATAGCAAAAAGCAAACAAACAACAACAAAATAAAATACTATGTTAGAGGGCTCTCTCTATCACAAAACCATTGGAACTGGCCTAAATCACCTCGCTATTGAAAAGAGCCGCATCCATCAGAATTGATCATCATATAGTTTTGTTGTTGTTGTGTACAATGAGTTCCTGGTTTTGCTCACTTCACTCAGCATCAGTTCATATAAATCTCTCCTGGCCTTTGTGAAATCATCCTGCTGGTCGTTTCTTACAGAACAATAATATTCCATAACATTCATATACCATAATTTGTTCAGCCATTCTCCAATTGATGGGCATCCATTAAGTTTCCAGTTTCTTGCCACTATAAAAAGGGCTGCCACAAACATTCATGCACATGTGGGGCCCTTTCCCTCCTTTAAGATCTATTTGGGATATAGGCCCAGTAGAAATGCTGCTGGGTCAAAGGGTACCCTTTCAGTCATAACTCCGTATTGCTCTTCAGAATGTTTGGATCAATTCACAACTGAACCAGTAATGTATTAGTGTCCCAGTTTTCTCACATCCCCTCCATCTTTCATTATTATATTTTCCTGTCACCTTAAGGACTCATTGGTAACTTTGGAGAGAACAGTTTCAATTGAAGATGTAATCAGAAGCCAAACTATTCAGAGGCTTTAGAAAAAAATGGGAGGAGAGGAAATGGAGACACTTAATTGTGGGTGATTTTCTCAATTGATTTAATTTAAATTGATTTAATGAAAGATTGGGAAGATAAAGAAAGATAGCAGAGACAGACAGCTTGAGTGACTTTGTTATTTTTTTTTCAAACAATACAGGAGATCGAGATGTGTTTACATAGGCAGTAGAAAAATAGCCAGTGAGCAGGAAGAGAATTGAAATTATGAGAGAGTAGGGATGGCAGAAGGTGCCAATGTCCTAAAAATATAGGATAGAATAGGTTTACTTAGACATGTAGAAGTATTTGCCATAGTTTGAAGAAGAGCCATCTCTTTGTGTTTCTATTCACTAGAATTTTATTTAAAATTTAAAATTTGATATTCATTAATTCCCAGAACTATAGTTCTCTTATTATTCTTTATCCTTCCTTGCTTTAGACATTAAGGCTATATCTCATAGAAAGGATTTTGTTGGAGTGCTGCCTTCTCAGTTATTTATTATTATTTGTGTAATATAGGTATTGATTCTTCTTCAAAAGTTTAATAGAATTCTCATGTAAATACATCTAAGCTAGGATTCCACAACCCCTCCAAGTAGTCGATTTACAGCAAGTTCAATTTTCTTTTATGACGCTGGATTATTTAAAGCTTCTTCTTAGTGTTATATTAATTTGGACATTTGATGCTTTTTGATGTTATGCCATATTTCTTATAATATTTGGGTTTGTTGACATATAACTATGAAAATTAGTTATCATCATCCTTATTTGTATTTCTTCTGTAATATGATTTTCATTAAAAGTGTCAATTCTTTTTCCACCTTCTGCTTAACCAAGCAAGCAATATGTTTACCCCTATTTCAAACCTCATAAATGAATCTGTTTTTTGTTTAATTAGTTTCATGTTCTTTTATTTTCTAAATTATCTATTTCTATTTTGATTTCCTGTTTTATGCTTATATGTATTTTATTAACTTTCAAATTTTTAAAGTATATATATTCAATCCTCTTTATTATGCAGTATGATATTGATGCATTATTATATTCAAACATTTCATATTGCATTTTATCACGCATCTCAAATGTCTTCTGATCAGATGTGTCACTGGAGGAGCCATGATATGAGATTAGGTCTTCTGATTCTCATTCCAAATGAAAATTCAAAATTTAACTTGTATTAATCAGAACACAGTGAGATTATCATGTCCCATATGTGATCAGAGAATATGTACATAAGCCCTTGCCATGTGCAAGGTTTCCTCTACAAGTCCAGTCAATAATAGGAAATGTTTATGATATGCTAGGGCAACAAGGTGGCACAGTTGATAGAATATGGAGTCCAAAGTCAAGACCACTCTTCTTCCGGAATTCAAATCTGACTTAAACACTTACTAGTTGTGTGACCCTAAGCAAGTCACCTAAGCCTATTTTTCTGAGTTACTTACATATGAAATGAACTGGAGAAGGAAATTTAAAGAATTCACATTGCTATTCTCTTTGCCAGAAAGTATTTTTATTTATAAGAAGAGATAACCTCTGGACAAAATAGATGCCAGGTATGGTGAATATGAAACAGTATTGAGAGAGCATATAGTTAGTAAGGAAAGGGGTTTTAACAATCAACAAAGGAAAAGACAAGTTCCCTTGTGGAACTCACAATTAACCAGAAGAAAGGGGATATGATATGCCTTGTGCTGGGAATATGCCACCAATGGGCAGGTTAAATCCATAGAAAAATTAAAAGACATAAAAGAGTTAGCTCTAATAAAGGGAAAGATAACATGAAGCATGCGGGAAGGTGAAGGAAAGACACCACAACATTGAATGAATGATGGACTAATGCCAAAAAGAGTTCAACAAAAATTGCATAGCCATGGAGATATTTATAAGGGAAATTTAACTTCTGGGGATTGACACCATAACTTGACTTTCTGATTAGAGTAAAATTGAGTTTCCCCAAGACTTCCACAGCGGTAGGACTGTAAGGCTGAGCTGATTCCCATCAGTGCTGTCTCTGCTTCCCTCAAGGGGTATTCTAATCTTACTAGTATTTCAGGCTTTCTCTGCCAACCTCATCTAGTTACCCAGGAACCCATCAGGGTCATGAAGAGAAAAGTGGGACTAAAATGACTGAGCAACAATGACAAGTGTGTTCTAAGCACTGCGCTAAATTCTGAGAACATCGTTATTTTTCATTCTTTGTTTTTGAAGAGAAGCAATAACATCACAAAGCAATGATTTGACTTGTGAATGAATTGGATTTAATTGAGGTAGAGTTGGATAAAATTATTTAGAATATTGAAAAAAATGACTTGCCCAGAATCATGAACCCAGTATATGTCAGAGGGAGATCTTGAATTCAGTTCTCAATGTCTGCTAAGTTAACTACCACTCTATTATACTGACTTTCACAGAATCAGATTTTGTGAGGAAGGCACCAGCTATTTAGTAATTCTATAATAGGTGAAGAAGGAGTGCATTTCAGATGAGAATTCCAAGGCAAAGGCAAAGAGATGAAAAATAGAGTGTTATGCATGAGAAAACTTTTTTGTTGCTGTTTACTAGTTTGACTCAATTACAACATGCTTCAAAAGAAGCAATATGCATTAAATCTGAAAAAGGAAATTTGACTCAAGAACTTTCACTGCCAAAAAGAAAAGTTTATAAGTGACCCTAGGAACATGAAATTGTTGTGTTGCTCAGTAAGAGGGTGACATGTTGACTCCTACACATTTAAAAGTTTGAATAGCACAAGGTCCAAAAGAAATTTCTGAATAATTCCATCGGGATCATCAAGCAAGTCACTTCAAATCTCCAATTTTTAATTTGCTCATATGTAAAATGCAGACCCTTTGGTTACATTCCACCAATTCTAAAACAACCTGATTATGCTATACTTTAGCTAATATCTCTCTATATTGTCTATACATAGAGTCCTTTTAGTTCTCCAAACAAAATGTATATATATATATATATATATATATATATATATATATATATATATATACATACATATACATATATTAAATTTAGGACTAATGTCAAATTAATATAAAAAGTAATCAGTGTGTTGGGAACTGCTTTCAAGGGAGCCATAATAGCTTTTCATGATCAATGTTTCCATTTCTAAATGCTCATTAATTAATTCTCTAATAATTTGAGATTTGCTAAGAGTAGAACTTAAGCTTATTGATTTGTACTATGCAGACTTTCCTTTCATCCCTTTTATGAAAACTGGAATATTTGCCTTTTTCTCCAGTGACACTGCCTTATTTTTCAAGAAGTTTTTTTTTTATTTTATTTGCATAGCATATGTGTGGGTAATTCTTCAACAATAACCCTTACATAGCTTTCCATTACAAATTTTTCCCCCCAACTCCCCACCCCTCCCCTAGATGGCAGGATATCCACTACATGTTAATTGTGTTAAAATATTGGCAAATCGAATATATGTATACATATTTCCAAACTTATCATTGTTGTGCAAGAAAAATCTTATCTACACAAACGATATATCAGATAAAGGAAATACAATGTAAGCAAACATCAATCAAGGAGTATGAGAATGTTATGTTGTGGTCCACATTTCACATCCCTCTCTCTGGGTGTATATGGCTTTCTTCAGTGAACAATTAGAGATGGTTTGAAACATTTCATTGTTGATTTTTCAAGAAGTTTTAAAGATTATCAAACGCAGCTCAGCGAAAATATGTTGTAGGTCTTTTAATATCTGAAATTAAGGTTCATATAGTTCTGGCACCTTGAATTCATTGAATAAAACAAGTTGTTACTTTACTTTTTCACTTACTTGGGATTGCCACACATTGCAGAGCATTTTTGTCCCACCTTTGGAAGAGAAAACAGAAACAAAATCAGTAGACAGATTTAGCTTTCTTAGGATAGTTTCTGTGTGCTTCAAGCAAAAATCCTTTTCTCTTTGATTTTTCTCTTACACCTAACAGCTAAAACAAAACAAAGGAACAAATAAAAATAATGATTGCTTTAGTTGTTGTTGTCCTTGGGCTTAATGGACAGATTTAGCTTATTTTGGATTTAGTAATATCCATACAATTTTTACAGATATTAACTATTACCTCCTAAACTAGCATCATCAAAATATTATCATTCACAATTTTGAATTGCATGGGAACTCACTTCTGAAAAATCTTAGGCTTTTGTAATCCATTCTTCTTTTCTTGATTCTTTTGAAATTGGCCTTTTAAATTTACAATGAATCTACTTATGTCTTTCTTCCCTTCAAATACAAATTCTGTGGTACATTGCTCATTTAATTTCAGGATTCCCACAATTCCCATGAAAGCAACAGCATTTGTCTTAATTGGTTGAAATTACTTCTGTGGTCATTTTCTTTGCCTTTTTAAAGAAGAAATTATTATCATTCAAGAAATCATCAAATCATCAGCTATTATTCTTTGGTTGAAGAGAAAATATTATCAGTGGTTTGGAGAATAAGTTTGACATGATTATTTTTCTCGTCAACTATTAAAGTCTATTTCTGAATCTATCTTCCATGTGTATGTGGATACCCCCCTCCATCTGTAATACTGTATCTTATGCCTTTTACAGAGAATGAGTAGATGCTTATTCGCTATTATATTTGTTTTCCTTATATCAACCTACTCTCATCCTGGCACTTCTATGTCCCTAGAGAAATTTTATGAGCACATGGTTACATTGGCAGAATCTTAGAAGAAATTGTGTTTTAAAATGAAGCCTTTCTCCTCTTTACTTTAGCTGTGGAGTTACCATGAATGTGTCTCTATGAATAATAATAATAAGCAATAATCACAACAACTAAACACTCACAAAAACCACCTATTTTGGATCTTACACATACTTTGTTAGCAATATTATAGGCAGTCATATTAAATAAAGTAAAAATAATGCAGAAATCACAATCTACACATTTGTTCATATTATGTCATTCTTTCAATTCATTTAGCATTTGTCAGGGAGAATGGACATACATTTCTGGAAATAGGCCCAGAAAGGGCATGAATGAAGAAAACTCACATTTAAGTGACAGTTCATAATTTTTGAAGGGCAAATTTTGGTGACATCTGTCTTAAGAATTGTAAATGGACTTCCTTCCGGGGGTGGAGCCATGGTGGCGGAGATCAGACAGGATTCTCTGTAACCTCCTCTAACCTCCCCTCAAACCAACAAAATATGAAGCCTCTAGACTGATTCTGAAGCAAAAAAATCCACAATATCCGGAGAGCAACGCGATTCTAAAAGAAGATACTCTGGAGGAACCTCAAAACAGGTCTGTTTTTAATGGGGCAGGGGGTGGCCTGCTGAACCCAGACTGCAGCACAGGGAGACCGGGGCAGGGAGCTGGAGCAGGGAGCTGGAACAGGAGTCAGAACAGGAGTGGGAGCGTTGTGCTTTTCACACACCTGGGAGTCTTCTGTGAGCCTCTTGGAACAATTTGTCCTGATTGTGGGCAGGTGGTTTGGAGGGTCTGCCTTTTGAGGGGGATAGATTGTGAACCACTGAACCCCTGATGAGCATCGTAACTAGCTGCCATTACACAGCACCTTAAAGCAATCAATCAAACAACAGGTCTGATAAGCACCAGAAATAATTCAATCAGCGGAGCTGCCCAGCCCTGACATAATTCAATCAGCAGAACTGCCCAGTTCCTGAAATAACTCAATCAGCAGAACTGCCCCAGGGCAAATTAAAGCAGCTGTCCCACCTTTGCCCTAAACAGACCTCACACCTTTAAAAAAAATGAATAAAAAACCAAAAAGAGCTCTCACCATAAACAACTTTTATGGAGAGAGGGAAGAACAGACCTCAAATCCTGAGGCCCCT
>JAJPUD010012945.1:0-21691 GCA_023553655.1 Myrmecobius fasciatus
ATTTTATTTGCATAACATATGTGTGGGTAATTCTTCAACAATAACCCTTACATAGCTTTCCGTTACAAATTTTTCCCCCCAACTCCCCACCCCTCCCCTAGATGGCAGGATATCCACTACATGTTAATTATGTTAAAATATTGGCAAATCGAATATATGTATACATATTTCCAAACTTATCATTGGTGTGCAAGAAAAATCTTATCTACACAAACGATATATCAGATAAAGGAAACACAATGTAAGCAAACATCAATCAAGGAGTATGAGAATGTTATGTTGTGGTCCACATTTCGCATCCCTCTCTCTGGGTGTATATGGCTTTCTTCAGTGAACAATTGGAGGTGGTTTGAAACATTTCATTGTTGAAGAGAGCCATGTCCATCAGAATTGATCGTCATATAGTACTGTTGTTGTCGTGTATAATGATCTCCTGGTTCTGCTCATTTCACTCAGCATCAGTTCATGTAAGTCTCTCCAGGCCTCGCCTGAGATTAATTCTTATTTTGCTTGGCAGCTTTTGATGTAGAAGCTTTGTCTTTCTTATCTTCTGAGTGCATGTTTTGATTTTCCTTGTCATTATAGTAACTTTTTATAGTCAGGTTTTTTTTTTTTTTTTTTTACTGTTGATTGCTCCGTTTCCCAGCCTATTACTTTGTTTTTAATTCCTTGTTAAAGTAGGGTTCTATTTCCAGGGTATGGGGGACATGGAATGTCCCAAGCTTCCAGAGTTTTGTGTAGTTCCTTTTTAGGGACCTGTAATTTTTCAGTTCTTCTAATATATTGTAATCCAAGGAGAAGTGTCTTTACTACTCTCCTGGACTGTGTTTTGGTCTGTGAGAGACTATATGTAATCTTTTCTGCTTGGTAACTGTGAGGAGAGTTCTTGCTCAACTGTGACAATAAATTCTAAGTTCTCCTCTTCACCCTGGGAGTGTGAGCCAAGACGGCATCCTGTATCTGAATATGGGCAAAGCAACAGAGTCATGTCTCACATACTAGCAAAGAGACAACTGTAATATTTTTCTTACTAGCTATTTGACCCTCTTACCATCTGTGTGTGAGACCTCTGGAAACTACCAGAAGCTTCTGTTAACTGATAATTCAGTGGCTCCTGAGGCCCATTCCCATTTTGCTGGCATGGCCTGCTCTGGTGTGACAGACCTTTCCTGTTGACTTTCCAAATTATCTTTGGCTGGAAAAATTATTTCACTCCATCTTTTTCTAAGTTCTGATGCTCTAAAATTTACCTACAGTCATTATTTAAAGGTATTTAGAGAGGTTTGGATGGAGCTAGGGCAAGTCCCTGACTTTACTCTGCCATCATGCCTCCACCTTTTCATCAATGAATATTTTTTTTTTGCTATCAATGAATATTTTAAAAGAAATTTCAAACTCTGAAGAATTACTGATATGGTAACTGTTGACTTTTAGGATAACTCTGCTTTCAGAAATATCTCTGGCTCATTTTGAATAAAGTAAAAATGGAGAGGAATCTTATAGTAAAATAATATAGGTTGTACAGAGCATGCAAACATATTCCGTAAAACTTCTGGTCAGTGATCTGTATGACTTAGGATTGGCTTCAATTGATTGCTTCTGGCTACATGGGGAGCCAGGGCTAAAAGTACTTGGCATTTTATTATGATATGGCAAATTCTAAGTGGTGCCTTGCTCTGTTCCCATTACTGAAACAGGGGCAACAGAGTCAGACACTGTATCAGTGAAAAGAGATGTCTTCAGGTGTGTTCTTATTGCTTCAACTCTTTGGTGTGTGACAAGTTACACATTGGATTTATCATGAGAGATATGAGAAGAGAGATTCTTTTCCACTCTTCTGTCAATCCCACATTCATCTAAGTGTGTGTGTGCCTGATCCTCTGGCTTGTTTTTCTGCTTTTTCTTTCCTTCCCTGAAAAAAATGATAGATCATCATCCCTCAGGGAGCCATGCTTGGGCAATAAATTTGTCCTTTATTCCTGCTAGCATATTTTAATAGACATTGTAAATTGTTACTAAATCTTATTTTAAATTGTTCTATTAAAGGAAGCTGTGAATGTTTTATATTCAGCATTTTTGCTTTGTTTACAAATGAGATAATTCTATTTCTATGAGTTAACATACTATAAATAGATAAGCTTGTTTTGTCTACCTCCCTGGAAGAAGTCACTATAAAATGATCACATGATTAAAGGTTGGCAAAATTGAACAGATTCAGGGAAGATACAGGAGTTTCTATGAAGTTCAAAAGTAAAAATGGTTTAATTAGGTAAAATTATATACTCACATACATTAGACTTCAACATGGCCATCTAGAAAGGAATCAAGCTGAGAGTGGGAAATCTCACACTTCTTGAGAATTACTGACAACTTACACTTGCAGAGTCCTCTCAGTCTGGTACTGGGCAAAATATATAATTACCAGAGTTTATGTGGAACTTAAGGACTAGGCTCAGGCCAATGGTTATCAGTTTCACTTGATGCTTAATCAAAGTTGTGACATTCATACACTAGGAAGGAAACACAACCATGTCTCATGAAATTAAAGAGGAAATACTGTACTTCTGAAATCACACTAAAAATGCCTCAGTCTGGTCCTTCAGGCCAGTCCTGTTCAAAGCAAATGAGGAAGGATTGGAAAGGAGTGAGTAGTAAAATTGCATTGTTGCTTCCCTGGAATATTAAAAAAAGAATTAGGCACGTGGATTAGTGCTCTATGGGCAGTTAATCACCCACCACAAAAACATTATTCATAGAGCTACTTCCCACACAGTCTTAAGATTCTTCTTTATAATCATTTCTAAGTAACATTTACTTTCCTTGTTTTAAAGATTTCAATAAGATCTATGATAGTAACCTAAGAAAAACAGCAACAGAAGACAGTTATCATAGAAATTGCCTTGAAGATATGTAGTCTCATCATTTTATGAGTAAAGTGTATTTTTCTAGTGCTGAAAAAGCAGAATTCACAGAGGTAAGAAGAGATTGTTATGGATTCAAAGAAGAAATATCATAATCAAACCAGTTGGTTCTCCTCCAGGATTGGGAGGGAGATATAGCCAAAAAGAATTTGGAGACATCAGTGGAAAACATGAAGTCTCCCCCTCCCAAAAAAAGATCCAAACCCAAATGAAAGGCTACATACATTTGCATCTATGTAATCATTTTTTGTTTGTATTTCTTTATACTTCCACTGGCATCCCAGTACAAGTCATTTTCAAATGTCACAGACTACTATAAGTAACATTCTAACATACCATAATATAAGGTTACATTAAATTACCAGAAAATATTGGATCCAGGAGTCATGTTTAAACTCTTCACTCTCAGTTTAATGTTCTTTTCACAAGATCATACTTTCTTGAATTCAAATATCTGCCTATATAACAAACATTGTTGATAAATTAGCAGTATTTTCTGAATTGAAAACTCCAATAGTCTTCTCCCATTCCTCATTCTTCTTGGCCTCTGCTCAGCCTTTAATAGTCTTCTGTCTCAACACTGTATAACACCTTCATATTTCTCCTAGACGTATCTTTCTTTTTGCATTATATTATATCATTCAGCACCCTTCACTGGCTCTTTACTCCTCTGCAGGGTAAAATTGCAAAACCTGAATCTGACATTCAAAACTATTTATATCTTAGTATTCTGGATTTTTTTTTTATATCTTTTCATCTTTACTATCACTCACACACTCACATTCTGGAGAAACTGAACTGCCTTCTGAATCTTCCCCAAGACCTTGTTGCTATTTCCTTTCTTCTTTCCCACATGCCTAACTAACAATTCTGAACAAAATATAATTTAAAAAAATATTATCCTAGAAACCCAGGCTTAAGAAGAGCTATAGTTTCTGATCTTACATCAGTTAAATTGCCCACATATATAAATACTTTACAGTAAAAATATGTTTATTTTTTTCACCTAGCAACCCCTCCCTTCTCTATTATCTTCTGTGTACAAGGTGCAGATTTTCCTTGTTCTCAATCCTCTTTGCCTTAGGCCTTTGTTCTTTTATTGATGCAACTTCACAACTTCCTAGTTGCAAGAAAACATAAGCTGGCTTATGGGATGTAAGAAGAGACAGATTGACTCATAGATATAGATTTACTAGTTCATACGAAATGATGTTTATTGAAGGTAAAGGCACAGGTGACAGGCCACATATAGATCTGAGGAATGGTTGCCTCTCTGAATTTCCTACAAGAAACCAAACGTGCTGAAGGGCTAGCATCAAATAGAGATGTAGAAAAAGAGACAAGATCTCAAGTAAAAAGAGAAAATATATTTGGAACCTCTACAAGAGGAAGAGGAAGTGATGACATAGAAAGCCCAACTGGTTTGAACTGGAGAAGAGGTGGGCCTCACCAGCTATTCATCTCCAAAAAGGAAGAAAGGGAACCATGTGCACTAAAGAACTTACATCTAGCCATTCATTGGTATCATATTTCATATGAACTTTGTAGGTTCAGGCAAAAGGTGGAAACTATTAAAATATATCATTACTTCATGTCCTCCAAAAAGCAAAGTTTTCATGCCTAAAAGAGAGAAGTATGAAATTATTCTGCATTTCTTTTTTTCCTTTAAATAAAACTTGTTCTATATCAAATTATTTGTTAGGCAAGTAATGAATGGAATGTGAGACTTTGTGGTTTGAGTTAAAACAAATCATCACTTTTTAAAACTCCATCCTTCCCAGAGTTCCTAACATCAAATCTTTTAGAAAAAAAGTGATTTTTCTGTTCAGTAAGTTTCACTGACAAGGTGAGAGTAATTTTCTAGGCAGCAGAATGAATAGTGCTATATGTGAAGTCAAGAAGAATTGATCAAATCCAGAGGCAGACATTTGCTAGTGTAACTGTGGGCTAGTCATTTAATCTTTGTCATAGTTTCTCATCTGTAAAATGGGGATAAAATAGCCCATGCCTCTCAGGGTTATGAGGATAAAATGAAAAAAAAAGTTTTCAAATTTATTATATAAAGTATTCATAAAATACATAAAGTGATATAGAAATGCTAGCTCTTCTTACTATTAGATAATAAAATAAAATTATAGTTCACAGCATGAAATACTACCACAACTTGGTTCCCACCAACCTTTCACAGATGACTAGCTATTGCATCCTCTAATCTACTCTGTTTTCAAATAGGGGTGTAGGGTGTATTCAGGGAAGAGTAGCACTTCTGATATGAAGGCTGCCAAAACCTTTTCAAGGTTACTTTCCAATTTCGATGTCTACCTAATCTACCTAACTCTCACCTGTGGCTTCAAGAAGCTGTAGCAGGCACAGTGGCCACAAACTGGTGAACTGTTTTGGCAGATGGGCAAAACCAGGTTGAGGGTAACTAAAGGGTCTCATACTCTATGGTGAATTAGGAGGATGTCTACCCCAGGTATGTAAAGACATCCCCTATGTGTATATAAGAATTGTACATGTTTAACACATATTGCATTACTTGCTATTTAGGGGAGGGGTGGGACAAAAGAGTGAGAAAAATTTGGAACAAAACATTTTGCAAGGGTGAATGTTGAACTATCTTTGCTTACATTATAAAAATAAAAAAAACACAATAATTTAAAAAATGCTTCACTTGGTGGAATGGATGAATGAGAACAATTTGTTCCAATGGCCATGAAGGCAGGTGAAGCAGCTGTTATGGAGGACTTAGAGCTTGGTTGGACATCAAAGACCCCAAGGTCATCCACCACATCTTGAATCATCATCATCATCTTGACTCTGTCTTATCACTGGATAATAGTGGCTTTAGAAGAGAGAGGGAGGCCAAGGACTTCATGCAACTTTGCTTCAAGTAAATCGTTTATGTATGAATCAAAAGATGTCATCATACCATTTTACCATTTTAAAAAATAGCTATTTTCTATTCATGTCTCACAATATTTTATCTTTCTTTGTGCCTTTGTACATGCTAGATGTTAGAAAACCTTAGAATTTTGTCTCCCTTTACCTCTATCTCTTGGAATCACTCTCTTCATTAAAGTCTTTCCTGATCTTCTTAATTAGTAATTGCCTTTCCTAATATCCTGGATAGGGAAGCCATCTGCCATCTCCTGGATGTGTGACACTGGACACTCAATGTATCCTTTCAGTGTCCCCAAGCAACTTTCTGGGACTCTGTGTTGGAAAAAAGCTGCAGATCTACATTGATAGAAGAGATTTCCTTATTAGGGTCTTTCAATAATTATAAAATCATAGCACCTTCCCCAAACTCCATTTCCTTATCTGTTTACATTTTGTAGGACATAAGCTCCTTGAGGAAAGGGGCCATTTTCATTTTTTGTCCTTATATTTCCAAGCACTAGTATGATGTCTATCATATGATGGAGTAGATTATTTATTTATTATTTTTTCAGAATAAAAGCATGACCAAGGGTAAATGAGCTATAGAAATTAATATTCAAAGATACTGTGTCACAAGTCAGGACCCAATTAATACTGGCTTTGGCTATTTTTTCATTGCATAAGACTGTAATGTATATCTGACATAATCCTGAATTACATCAGCACACTGATCTTATTCTTACATGTTTTAATTTCTAAGTATTTATCTGTCCCTGGGCAAATCACACTGTGAAAATGTTTCCCAAAGACCATAAAAGAACAAAAGAATAATTAAAGCTGTAGGTCTGTGACATCTATCAAAATGTGGGACTGTCACAAATGACATATGATACTGACAATTAAAGAATATGAAGAGCCAAAAGCATAGCAGCCAAGCACATGCAGTACTCTCTGTGAATGGGAAGAAGTGAAATGCTGTAGCAAAAGCTTAAGATTCCAATTAATTTCTCAGTCCACTTTTCTTTATTTAATATCTATTTTCTTAAGATTGACTAGCCATGGGCTCATTAGAAATGTAAGAAGCTTCAAGCATGTACTTAAAATATTGTCATTTAGATCAGAAAAATAGGAATCCGTTCCTGAGTTTCTGAAATCTCCATCATGGAGTTTAACTACATAGCACCAAAATGAACTCCATAACTAAGGTTTGTCTGCTCATCGATATGTTCAGCTACCTTATCTATTCTGAAAATGTTTAACTGGTGCTCTTTAATGATTCCATTAAATTAATTATAATTTGAAATCATATCAATAGTTCATTTTAAGTAATCAATAACTTATTTTGAAAGAATGAAGATAAAACTTACTGAGGAAAAAAATGAAGATAAAACCAAAGGATGAAGAAAGATCAGCCGTAGGAAGAAAATGAATATGTAACCTTTCTTTGCCTGGATCTTCTCTTTAAAGAAAAATAAAAGCTCAGCTGAATTTTTTTTTCTGTTTAGAGTCAGAGAAGAGAGGAAATGACAAATATAAATCATTTCTGTTTCCTTTGAGCTATTTTTAAGTCTGTGAAATTCATATTCAGAATTAATTTCTATGTGTAAAAACTTCCAAAATAAAATGATGACCTCTACTATATGTATTTTTATAGACACACATACGCACACATCAATTATGAAAAATTTACTCACTCTCTTAATTAATAGCCCCTAACAGTTACTTAGGAAACTTGAGGCAAGGCACATTTGATATCTCTCAGTATGAAGAGATTGGATCCTCATTTCTGCAATTTACAATATTTCAGAAGTAAGGAAAAAAGAAGTCCTTGAATGAGCAACAATTTGAGTTATAGATGTATGGAAATCCCCAGAGTCAATTTTTGGTTTCTTTCCCACATGACAGACCCTGGTTTACTATTTCCTTATAATTTCCTTTTTTTTTTTTTAACTGGGATTGAGTGGGGAAGTATCTTTCAACCTTTTCCCCATTCTCCCTTTTCTCCCCTGCTTTGTATAGAACTATAAAATTACTAACCAATATGAACATTTCATATACAAAGGAGGTTAGGAAATTGGAATTTTATATAAAATTACAAATCAATATTATAATTTATTTTAACATATATTTTATACACATTAACTTTAATACAGTAGTACTAATACTGACCTGTTTGTCTCTGTCCCTTTCTGAACTTTCTGCTGTGTGCTTTAAAGTGTTTCACAGATGTTCTGTTCTTTATTTTCATCATTATCACTACTTGTTCAGCCTCTCCTTTTCCCCCCTTAAATAAGAACTCTCCCCAATAACTAAAAAGTATTGTTGACCAAAATAATTTGTGTTGCAACAGTACTGTTTGACATTATACATCTCACCCAGAGGAGATGAATGTGGTACATTGCATATATTTTCAGACTTTTTTGACATATTAAAGAGTGTTGCTGTATTTTTCCTATTTTTTTCTGTTTTTTAAAAAAATATTTTATACAAAACTCTTACAGGAGAGGAAAAGGAAACTGGAGGAAATTGCCCAAATAAAAATTTTAAATGTATATATCATGCTATACTTCCTCTTTATCACCTCTCTAATAGGAGGTTAGAGGTACATTGTGTTATTAGTGTTCTTCATTGCTCATACTACTGATTAGATTTCTGAAGTTTTTCAGAGTTGTCCTTCTTTACAATATTGTTGGAATTGTATAAATATTCTTTTTTTTCCATGTTGAGTTCCTTAAAATTGCTCTGTGGTATGGCTCTTATATGTTTTCTCTTAAGTTTGAGTTTGGTTGATAGAAAGTCCTGAAAATCTGCAAGTTCAATGAATGTCCATATTTTTCCTCCTTCAAAATTATAGATAACTTTGTTGAATGTATTTTTGGCTACAGGCCCAGTTCCTTTGCTTGTCTATAGTTATGATTCCAAGACCTGCAGTATTTTATTGTAGTTGCTGCTAAGTCTTGCACAATTCTAATTATAACTTACTTCAGCATATTTGAATTGCTTTCTTCTTGTTTCCTGCAAAATTCTCTCTTTGATCTGGGGATTTTGAAAATTGTTAATAATATTTTTATGTGTTTTCCATATGAGGTGGTAATCAGTAGGTTTTTAAAATTTCTAGGATTATTTTGATAAACCCCTAACTTTAACTTTTGGAATAAGAACTGACTTCTCATTAGTTTAGTGATCCAAAGCAATCCTAATAGACTTTGGATGGGAAATACCATCTGCATCCAGAAAAAGAACTAAAGAGACTGAATATAAATCAACACATGCTATGTTCACTTCTTTTTTCTGTATTTTTTTTTAATCTCTCCCATGGTTTTTCCTTTTTCCTTTGCTTTTTCTCCCCCAACAGGATTAAAAAGGCAATGTATTAAAAAATAAATTTACTACACTTAAAAACAAAACAAAACAAAATTTTGTAAGATTATTTCCTGCATTATTGTGTCAAGGTTCTTTTTTTGTTCACAGCTTTCTGGCCGTTCAATTATTCTTATTTTTTCTTTTCTTGAGTTGTTCTCCAAATCTGTTATTTTTCTTATGAGATGTTTGACATCCTGTTCTATTTTCTGATTCTTTATAATTTGGGTTTTTTTTCTTTGTTTCTATTAGCTTCACTGGCTTCTCCTTACCCAATTGTAATTTTCAAAGGTATTTTCATCATTGAAATCTGTATTTTCTTTTCTAATTGGTTAACTTTTTTTTTATAATCTTGTTTTTCTTAGATGGTTTTAATTTTTTTCTTTAGTTTTTCCTCAATGTATCTTATTTGATTTTTGAATTCTTTTTTGGGCTCTTCTATAAATTCTTTCTGGGCAAGGAGCCATTGCATATTACTCTTTGGGGTAGAAGCTTTTATTTATTTATTTATTCATTCATTCATTCATTTATTGTAACTGAAGTGTCCTCCTCTGGAGATGAATCTTGGTCTTCCCTGTTCCTATAATATGTTTCATTGATGGGGTTCTTTCTTCTTTACCCTTCATTTTTTTTATAGAGAGGTATTAGTGTAAGCACCTCTAATTGTGATATGGGGGGGGATGTTGCTTCAAGCTTCCCCTCAGCTCTCCACTCTGACCAAGAACCCCAAACCAAGAGCTCCATCTGCCTGCCCACAGCCAGCAATGTCCCTGCCCCACTGCTCTGTCTTCCGGGACTCAAACCCCAACTCAACAAATAGCTAGGGAGGTGAAAGTCTCTGTTGCTGTTTCTAAGGAGTTAGCCTGGAGGTGTTTGCACTTCCGATAGGTTAATCCACAGTCCCAGGACTTTCTTCAGATCTTCTCAGGTTGTTTCTAGAGGACCCCAGGTCTGCTCCAAGTCTTCTTGATATTTTCAGGAGTCTATATTCACCCTAAAGAACAAATTTGTTCTGTTTGTGGGATAAACAGAGAGAGCTTGAAATTTATCAATCTATTCCACCATCTTCCTAGAATCTTTGTATAAATATTCTTTGAAGGTCTGCTCACTTTGCTAATACTAATTTACTAATTAGTAAATTAGTTTATATAATCTTCCACAATTTGTTTTAATTTTTTCCATTTTCCATTTTTTACAATGCATTAATATTTAATGACATTCTTTCAATATACTTTGTTCACTTATTCCTAAATGAGTGTTCACTTTGTTTCTATTTATTTTTGGCTTTTTTTAATGCATTTTATTAAAGCATTTTAATGGCAAAACATATGTATGGGTAATTCTTCAACAATGACCCTTACAAAGCTTTCTGTTACAAATTTTCCCCACTAGTCCCCACCCCTCCCCTAGATGGCAGGAAATCCACTACATTTTAATTATGTTAAAATACTTGACAAATTGAATATATGTATGCATATTCCCACTTTTATCTTGCTGTGCAAGAAAAATCATGTCTTGGTTCTCTTCAGCAATGATGTGATTCAAACCAGTTGTTCAGCGATGAAGATAGTCATATACATCTAGAGAGAGGCCTGTGGGAACTGAGTGTGAATCACAACACAGCATTTTAACGCTTTCTGTGAATATCTCCATGCATTTTGTTTTCCTTCTTAGGTTGTTTTTTCTTCTTCTCTTTCTAGATCTGATGTTTCTTATGCAGTAAGATAACTGTATAGATATGTATACATGTATTGTATTTGTCATATAATTTATCCTATTTAGCATGTATTAGATTACCTGTCATCTAGGGGTGGGGGGTGGAGGGAAGGAGGGGAAAAGCTTGGGAAAAAAAAGTTTTTGCAAAGGTCAATGTAGAAAAATCACTCATATGTTTTGTAAATAAAAAGCTTTATTAAAAAAAAACAAAAAGAAAAGAAAAATCATGTCTACAAGAAAAAAAAATCTGAGAAAAGAAACAATGCAAGCAAACATCAATAAAGAGCATGAAAATGTTGTATTGTGGTCCACATTTCCTATTCCTCTCTGTGGGTGTATATGGCCTTCTTCACTGACCAGTTGGAACTGGTTTGAAGCATTTCATTGTTGAAGAGAGCTATGTCCATCAGAATTGATCATCATATGGTCTTGTTGTTGCCATGTATAATGATCTCCTGGTTCTGCTCATTTCACTCAGCATCAGTTCATGCAAGTCTCTCCAGGCCTCTCTGAAATCATCCTGCTGGTCATTTCTTATAGAACAATAATATTCCATAACATTCATAGACCATAATTTATTCAGCCATTCTCCAAGCATCCATTCAGCTTCCAGTTTCTAGCCACTACAAAAAGGGCTGCCACAAACATTCTTGCACGTGTGGGTCCCTGCTGGGTCAAAGGGTATGCACAGTTTGATAACTTTTTGGGCACACTTCCAAATTGCTGTCCAGAATGGTTGGATCCGTTCACAGTTCCACCAACAATGTATCAGTGTCCCAGTTTTCCCACATCCCCTCCAACATACGTCATTATCTTTTCCTGTCATTTTAGCCAATCTGACAGGTGTGTAATGGTATCTCAGAGTTGTCTTAATTTGCATTTCTCTGGTCAATGGTGATTTGGAGCACCTTTCCATATGACTAGAAATAGTTTTAATTTCATCATCTGAAAATTGTCTGTTCATATATATCCTTTGACCATTTATCAATTGGAAAATGGCTTGAATTCTTATAAATACGAGTCTTTATGTTTGTTAAAAGAACAAAAAAAATTGCTATGAATATTTTCACATTTATGAATTCTTTATCTTTTTCTTTGATCTTATGAAGGCATAAATTTAGTATTAGGATCCATGGCTCAAAGAGTATGCACAGTTTAATGCTTTTGGAATATTGTTCCTTTAGCTTCCCAGTATCTTTGGACAACCTTACAACTCTTCCTGACATGCACTTGTGTGCTTACAGCTCCTCCAAAAATAGTAATTTTCCTTTTTAAAAATCTTTACTATATGATATATGTGACAAAGCATATCAATAGATTCTTAGACATTCATTCTTTGTGAAATACTACTATCTTTCAACATTCTCTATTCATTTTTGGAAAATAATTAAAAGAACCCTATGGAGTCCTCATCTCCCCTGGCTGCCTCTTCAGACCTATCTTCCATTTTTCTCTTTCAGTTTCTTTTCAGTTATAAATTAAACTTCTAGCATGCATATTACTTAAAGCAGAAATTTTCTTCAGTTTCCTCAGTTCCTCAAGAGAATATGCAAAAAGGTAGAAGAAAACCATAGTTAAAAGTTAAAAGTTTCCATAAATTACTCCAAATACATTCTGGGCTTTTGTTTATTTATTATGTTCCATTATTCCCACTGTAAAATTGGAATAATGATATTTTTTGTTTCTATTTCACAAGAAATATTTTAAGAGGTAAGTGAAACAATATGTGTAAAATGACTTGTAAACCTCAGAAACACGATGCATATGAACTATGAGCATTACAAGCTGTCTCTCACACTTGCAATCTGGTTGCAAAGATATGTGGGGGCTCTCTAGGCTATCTATAGTTTCTTGGTGGGGAAAATCACCCATGGTCTCTTTAGATGAATCTTTTATTGGGATGTAGCAGGCATTCAATTGAATGATTTCAGGTTTAGTTTTTCAAATGGAAAAAGATTTAACCCCCTTCCCCATTCTCCAATATAACAATGCAGGTATCAGTGGACAACCAATGGTCTCTTAGAAGCATCATAATAAATCCATTTATATCTAACCATTCTGAAAAAAAATTTGGAACTATTCCCAAAGGGCTATAAAACTGTGCAAATTCTTTGATGCAATATTCTCACTTGGGTCTGTGTTCCAAGGGAAAAGGACTCATATATGCAAAAATGTTTGCAGCAGCTCTTTTTGTAGGGGCAAGGCATTAGAAATCTAGGGGGCACTCATCAGTTAGAAAATGACTGAATAAATTATGATATATGAAGATAATGAAATATTTTTGTTCTATAAGAAATGATAAGCAGGCTGATTTCAGAAAAGCCTGGAAAGACTGACATGAACTGATGCTAAGTAAAATAAACAGAACCAGGAGAACATTGTACACAGTAACAAGATCATATGGTGATCAACTCTGATGGCTTTTCTCAACAATGTGGTGATTCAAAATAATTCTAATAGACTTGGGATGGAAAATGCCAATAGCATCCAGAAAGAGAACTATGAAGACTAAATACAGATTGAAGCATAGCATTTTCATCTTTTTTGGTTTGTTTGTTTCTTTTAGTTTTTCATATTTTATTTTCCCTTTTGATCTGATTTTTCTTTCACAACATGACAATTATGGAAATATATTTAAAAGTATTGCAAATATTTAAAATATATTAAATTACTTGTTGTCTTTGGGAGGGGGAGAATGTATTCTAAATTTTTCTCCTTCCCTCCCAAAGTCTGACAAAAATAAATGTTAAAAACTCTCTTTACATGTATTTTGAAAAATAAAATACTATTAAAATAAATCCAATCATAACTTCTTTATAACATTGTAAATATGTTCCAGAAATATCACATACTGATTCAACTGAGCCTTCTCTCATCTGAGCATCATCCATCATCAGCATATTTAACACTATAGAATTAAAACACTCTAGTGGGGCATTCTTTGGTATTGGCAAAGTACAATTTTCTTACTTCCTGAAAGACCAGATTCTTTTAATAGCCTATACTCAAGATTTCATCTCTGAGCAAAATAGAACTTCATAAGGAAGGCTTACACTGTGAAATACTTCATCCAAAATACATATGCCAACAGGTCTTCTGGTTCTGAGTTGGGTGGGCTAGTGCATATCAAATAACATGACCAGTCACTACTAAGATGGTGCTTCTAAGAGGACATTACTGCTAAAAGAACATTCCTTAGACAATAAATACATTTATACTTACCACTTCCAAAGGTTTTATACATTCTTATACTGTCCAATGTAAATTGAAATTGGCAGTAATTTCTATTCAACCTGTTATATTCTTCAGACATTTAATACATATCTTATCCTAGTCATTGCCAATATTGAGTGATTTTATCTGCTCAGAGTAAATACGCATTTTTTAAAGAGAGATTGTGTAGTTCACATATTTGAAAGATTGTCAGAAAAAACCCTGACAATTGTAAACAGATAGATTTAGGCCAACAGTCCCTAATCTCTCCAATATCTTTAGTAATCTTGTGTCCCACTCTTCTGAAACACAATTAGAAAATTCAGATACACAAGTAGTTTCTAAAAACCATCAATTTTTTTTATGATCTACTGAAAAACATTCAAATATATAAAACCCAAATAGGCAAAGAAGCCAGTTTCCTTTTGATCATTAATATAGAGAAGAAAACTACCTCTAAGAATGCAAGTTAACATTTTCTCTGGACTTTCCAGTGTCAGTACCTTGAAAACTAAGAAGTTAAATAGCCAACATATTTAAAAGCACAACAGAAGCCATGACTATCCATTATGCCATACCACTTCAGAGGATCAGAGGAGATTCAATAAATATGCTACTGATAGAAATTCTTTCAGGTAATACTTTAGATCCCTTTTCTCAGAAGGAGAAAATTTTAAATACTGTTTTTAGAATGGTCAGGAGTCATAGAGGTGATTAGTGTGTAATGGCCCTCAACTCCTAGTTTTTAGTTTCTTCCTTAGATAATCTTTACATCCATCAGGCTCTAGGGAGTTTGAAATATTAAATCTGTCGAGATCCATCAGTGATTCCATTGACTTAGACATAGACTTAGACATTTTTTGGGTTGCAGAGAACCTCTGTTTATTCTATCAACACTGTTTTCCATCTTCTTATAAAGGTCTGCATGAGAAGAAAGGATGGTGAGAGTATTTAGGTATTGAACTCTTGCTTTCTTCCTGTAGTATTTAGCAATAATTCTAAAGAGACTTAAATTTGCTTTAATTATAATGTAATACTGGGAATACCTCTTAAATCTTGTCATCAACAGTTATCTCTATTCATCTCTTTGCTGATACTCCTGAAATCCACTGGGAATATCAGTTTTTATATACCCTTGATATGGGTAGTCTTTTTGACTTGATGCCATAGAGGCCTAGTATTTCTAGAGACTCAAAGGCATATGCCTCAAGTTTAATTATAAAACAGATCTAATATAAATATAAAAGTTAATTGTCAGTTGCTATGAAATACAACCAAATCTTCAGTCCCTTCAGTCTTCATGGTAGTTTCAGTCTGTGGAATTCTAGAGGAATAGGTCCATGAAGAAATGTAGGCTGGTCAGCTCTCTCTCTCTCTGATATAATCTTTCTGATATCTTTGGCCTTCTTTTGTTTTTTACAACCTTGACTTGCAGTTCCCAGTGTGTACCAAGAATTGGTTCTCAGGACACAGTGTCCATCCTGCCCACAAGATAAGTCAATTTCACTCTCACTTCTAGCATGTTTTTTATTACAATTTCAAGAGACAACTGACCTTGAAAAATTCCTCTGAATTGTAACCTTCAAGACCTGACTTATTTCAGTTCCTATTTCATACTGGTAATAAATACCTAATTTGAAAACAAGGGAACCTTTTGAACTAATTTTTATTTCTTTCAACAACTTTTTTAAAATTTTATTTATTTTTTATTTGCAAAACATATGTATGGGTAATTCTTGAACATTAACCCTTACAAAGCTTTCTGTTACAAATTTCCCCCCCTACTCCCCACCCCTCCCCTAGATGGCAGGATATCCACTACATGTTAATTATGTTAAAATACTTGACAAATCGAAGATATGTATACATATTTCCACACTTATCATTGTTGTGCAAGAAAAATCTTATCTACAAGAAAAAAAATCAGAGAAAGGAAACACAATGCAAGCAAATAATAAAGATCATAAAAATGTTATGTTGTGGTCCACATTTCACATCCCTCTCTCTGGGTCTATATGGCTTTCTTCAGTGAACAATTGGAAGTGGTTTGAAACATTTCATTGTTGAAGAGAGCCATGTCCATAAGAATTGATCACCATATAGTCTTGTGGTTGCTGTGTATAATGATCTCCTGGTTCTGCTCATTTCACTCAGCATCAGTTCATGCAAGTCTCTCCAGGCCTCTCTGAAATCATCCTGCTGGTCATTTCATACAGAACAATAATATTCCATAGTATTCATATACCATAATTTATTCAGCCACTCTCCAATTGATGGGCATCCATTCAGTTTCCAGTTTCTAGCCACTACAAAAAGGGCTGCCACAAACATTCTTGCACATGTGGAGCCCTTTCCTTCCTTTATGATTTCTTTGGGATATAAGCCCAATAGAAACGATGCTGTGTCAAAGGATATGCACAGTTTGATAACTTTTTGAACATAGTTCCAAATTGCTCTCCAGAATTGCTGGATCCGTTCACAGTTCCACCAACAATGCATCAGTGTCCCAGCCTTCCCACATCCTCTCCAACATTCATCATTATCTTTTCCTGTCATTTTAGCCAATCTGACAGGTGTGTAGTGGTACCTCAGGGTTGTCTTAATTTGCATTTCTCTGATCAATAGTGATTTGGAGCACCTTTTCATATGACTTCAAATAGTTTTAATTTCATCCTCTGAAAATTGTCTGTTCATGTCCTTTGACAATTTATCGATTGGAGAATCAACAACTATTTTTAATACCTTTTTCTTGTTCTTTTTACTTGATCAGTTTTGAATCAGTGGTCTGTAACTGGAAGGCTGGTGCTGCTTTTCAGCTGACAATATCTGCTACATCAATAATCTATTATCTTTGGTCCCTTGAACCCTGCACAAGCCTAAAACATAATTCAGGCTCTTTCATGTTAAGATTTTTAATCATCACTTTTTTTTTTTTTTTTGAGGAAATTGGGGTTAAGTGACTTGCCCAGGGTCACACAGCTGTTACGTGTCTGAGACCAGATCTGAACTCAGGTCCTCCTGAATTCAGGGCTGGTGCTCTATCCACTGCGCCACCTAGCTGCCCCCTTAATCATCACTTTCAAAAGGACTTGTTGACTTCTCTATATATCCAGAAACTTTTTCACCCTATATTTAGTAGTAGCTAGGATCTTGAAATGCAAGTTCTCAAAATTCCCCATTCCTCCCAAGATACTATTGAGTACCCTAAAGAATTCACTTGTTGCAATTAATGTTTTCCACTTTTAAGCTATGAAAGTCATCAAATGCAGGTCCCTTAAGATTTTTGAGTAGATGTGTTTACTTTTTCTTGTCTGACATCTATCTTCTTAATCTTAGTAGCACAGAGGGTTCAAATTTCTCCTCTGTAAGATCAACCTCTCGAGAATAATGGGAACTTTTTGGAGTGGATTCATTCATAGTTGTCTCAGTACTTGACTAAGGAATTGTATTCATTCTGCTAAAATTGCTATCTTTGGAACTAGAGACATACTGTCTATTATTATATTTTCCAGTAACTAACATAATTCTTTCCTCTATCTGAGAAGGCCAATCTCTTCCAAACCAGTTTGAGGGAGGGGGTTTTATCATTATCTTCTGTCTGTCTCATGCTTAGAGAGCCACTGTTAGAGCCAGGATGACTAGGGTCCAAATTTTACCTCTCATATCATCTATTTGAGTGACACTGAACAAGACACAACTTAATTTCTTGAACAACTTTCTAAGCCTATCAGATGGAGAAATGGCACCGACTTAGAAGCTTTAATAGAGAGAATTTCCTCATCCAAGAGTTTCTTATGGCAATGAAATTGCAGATCTAGTTCTATCTTTACCCTTTCACAGAACTGTAAAAGAAACATTATTGTATATTGAATAGAGGGCAAACTTTATTATCAGAAATACATGGCCTCAGGTTCTGCCTCTTTCTGTCTTTGCCTCTCTGCTTGTCTCTCCATCTCTCTGTCTCTGTAATTTTTTCTCTCTGTGTCTCTCACACATACAGACACACAAACACAGCTGTGGGAACATGGGGAAACTATCTAAATTTTTAATGGCACAGGCAACTCTGACTGTAATTTTCAGGTGTGTATTTGTTCTATATCAGTAGACAGTTTTCCATAAAATATCATCCCCAGATGGATAAAATCCTAAGCATAGACAAAAAAAAATGGCTTGCAGAGACTCCAGAGTGTTTTAAAAGTGTCTTCAAAATCTTTTAGTATTATTAACAGCACTAAAAATTTTAAGTAGAGTCTTTACTGCATTATGCATTAATTTTCTAACAACTGAGAAGCCATTTCCACACCTCACTATCACACTCCAATACACAAAAGTATAATGCCCTCTAATCAAGCCAAAATGCTTGCAAAAGGAACTGTCCAAACTGACAAGTTTGAGGTAGATATATGCTTTAATAAGTAAGCTGTAGGATGATATCAATAAAATGTTACCATATATATTTGGTATACAGATTCCAACCCCCCATTAGCAAATGCATAATGCATGATATTACAGATAATAGTTTACTTTTAAAAAGAGGAAAGCAAAATAGTTCCTTGAATCAATAAACATTAATTCCAAAGTTCTGAATACAAGAATTACTTTGCTAAAGGCCTTTTGTCAGAAATTCTTTTTCACCCCAACTAGAGAGTAATATTTCTTGATATCCCTCTCTCCTTTTGCCAGACACTACTAATGACTGCATAGCACAACAACTTAGTTCTTCAATTCCCCAACCCAGTTCTTGGTGTCACTATAGAGCTGTAATATTATTCTAGTTTCCTTTTTTTCTATCCTGGCAGCAAATATCATACCCCTACTTCCATAATCCTTTGGGCTTCTATTCCTTCTTCAATCTTTATTTCAATTACTAGTCCATGAATGTCTTGGGAAAAAATAGTCTTTATTTTCCTTAATTACTCAAGGAAAGAAAGGGGGAGGAAAAGAGATATTACATGCATATGCATATACATATACACACATATATTTGTATATATAGATTCATATATATATATACATAAGTATATACATCAATATATGCTCTAAATGACAAAAAAATCTATTTTATAATAATTTTCTATATATCTCATTCTTAAGTAAGGAAGTATGTGTGTGTATGTGTGTTGCTAATGGAAAATCAATGATCTGTGGTTAGTCATGGATAAATATAATAGTTATGAATATTCCTCCTCAGCTTTATGACAACTTTCTTTACAATTTTTATATAAACACTGGATAGAGGGATTAGGAGACATAAGTTATAAACTGTGCCTCCTAATAATTAGAATGTGGGGATGGAGCCAAGATGATGGGGTATAGACACAACTCTCTGTGACCTCCTCTGATCTTCTCTCAAACCAACAGCAGATTAAGCCTCTGAACTGGTTCAGGATCGCCCCCAAATATTTGGAGTACAACACATTTCCAGCAAAAAGTACCTTGGAAGCCCTCCGGAGCAGGTATCTTTCAGAAGGGCAGGGCTGGTCAGGAGGTTTGCCAAGCTCAGGTGGCAGTGTGCAGCCAGGGCAGGAAATTGGGGCTGGGATGGAGCATGGCAGATTTTAAGCACCTGGGAAGTCCTTGGGAGAAGCTTGGGCCACTTTACTCTGGTTGCAGGCATGTGCTTTGGCAGATCTGCCTTTAATAAAAGGTAGATTGAAAACCATTGAAAACACGGGACCTAGCCTGGCCAGCCCAGCACCAGAAGTCAACCAGCCAAAGTGCCCCAGGGCTAATTAAACATTTGCCATTCCTCTGCTTTAAACAGACCTCAAGCTCTAAAAAAATGAGTAAGAAACAGAAAATAACTCTCTCCATAGACAGCTTTTATAGACAGAAAGAAGAGCAGACCTCAGTTCCTGAGGTTCCTAAAGTAAAGCAACTCCAGAGGAAGCCACAAAGGGAGATATGAGCTGGTCCCCATTTCACAAGGCTTTCCTGGAAGATTGCATAAAGAATCTCAAAAGAGTTAGATGAAAAATGGGGAAATGAATTGAGATCAGTGCAAGAAGGATATAATGCCCTACAAAAGAGATTTGAAAAAGACACCAATCTATATGAATGTTATGGAATATTATTGTTCTGTAAGAAACGACCAGCAGGACGATTTCAGAGAGGCCTGGAGAGACATGCATGAACTGATGCTGAGTGAAACGAGCAGAACCAGGAGATCATCATGCACAGCAACAACAGTATTACATGATGATCAATTCTGATGGACATGGCTCTCTGCAATAAAGAATTGTCTCAAACCAGTTCCAGTTGTTCACTGAAGAAAATCATATACACCCAGAAAGAGGGACATGAAATATGGACCATAACGTAACATTTTCATGATCTCTATTGACATTTGCTTGCATTGTGTTGCCTTTTTCTGATTCTTTTTTTTTTTCTTGTAGATAGGATTTTTCTTGCATAACTTCTCAAGCATTTCAACATTATTAACATGTAGTGGACTTCCTGCCATCTAGGGGAGGGGAGGGGACTGGGGGTAAAATTTGTATTGAAAAGCTTTGTAAAGATCAAGGTTGGGGAACTACCCATACATATGTTATACAAATAAAAAGCTTAAAATAAAAAAAATTTAAAAAAAAAAAAGAAAAAGACACCAATCCACTGAAAAACAAAATTTGTGAAATGGAAAAAGACAACAACTTACTGAAAAATAAAATTGGTGAAATGGAAAAAGACAATTCACTGAAAAAACAAAATTGATAGAATGGAAAAAGACAGCAATAAACAAAAAAATTCAATTGGCCAGTTACAAAATGAGCTAAAAAAGGTAACTGAAGAAAATAATACTTTAAAAATTAGAACTGAACAAATGGAAGTGAATGACTCAATAAGACTTCAAGAATCAGTCAAATAAAAACAAAAAAAATGAAAAAAATAGAAGAAAATATGAAATATCTCCTACAAAAAACAACTGACTTGGAAAAACAATCTAGGAGAGAAAATCTAAGGATTATTGGACTCCCTGAAAGCCATGATGAAAAAAAAAAAAAAAAAAAAGAACCTTGATGCGATCTTCCAGGAAATCATGAAAGAAAACTGCCCTGATGTTTTAGAATCAGAAGGCAAAATTGCCATGGAAAGAATTCACTGATCACCTCCTGAAAGAGACCCCAAAATTAAAACTCCAAGGAATATTGTGGCTAAATTTCAGAACTATCACACCAAGGAAAAGATATTGCAAGGAGCTAGAAAGAAAAAATTCATACCGAGGAACTGTAATTAGAATCACACAAGATCTGTCAGCTTCCACATGAAAGTATCGAAGGGCCTGGAATCAGATATTCCCAAAGGCAAAGGAACTTGGATTACAGCCAAGAATAAGTTATCCAGCTAGAATAAACATTATCTTCCAGGGAAGAAGATGGTTATTCAATGATATAGGTGAATTTCACCTATTTCTAATGAAAAGACCGGATCTGAACAAAAAATTCAACAACCAAACACAAAAGTCAAGAGAAGCATAAAAAGGTAAAAAGGAAAGAACACTTGAGAACTATATTTCTACTATGGGTAGACTTAAAGAATGGGGGTATAATTTGTTTTTATTTTGATAAAATGAAAAAGAAACTAGAGGTGGAAGGGCTATC
>JAJPUD010012945.1:33585-46747 GCA_023553655.1 Myrmecobius fasciatus
AGGGAAAGGAACCCACATGTGCAAAAATGTTTGTGGCAGCCCTTTTTTTAGTGGCAAGAAACTGGAAATTGAAAGGATGCCCATCAATTGGAGAATGGCTGAATAAATTATGGTATATGAATGTTATGGAATATTATTGTTCTGTAAGAAATGACCAACAGGAGGATTTCAGAGAGGCCTGGAGAGACTTGCATGAACTGATGCTGAGTGAAATCAGTAGAACCAGGAGAACATTATACACAGCAACAAGACTATATGATGATCAATTTTGATGGACATGATTCTCTTCAACAATGATGTGATTCAAACCAGTTGTTCAGCGATGAAGATAGTCATATACATCCAGAGAGAGGCCTGTGGGAACTGAGTGTGAACCACAACACAGCATTTTTACGCTTTCTATGATTATTTCCATGCATTTTGTTTTCCTTCTTAGGTTGTTTTTTCTTCTTCTCTTTCTAGATCTGATGTTTCTTGTGCAGTAAGATAACTGTATAGATATGTATACATGTATTGTATTTGTCATATAATTTATCCTATTTAGCATGTATTATATTACCTGTCATCTAGGGGTGGGGGTTGGGGGAAAGGAGGGGAAAAGCTTGGGAAAAAAAGTTTTTGCAAAGGTCAATGTTGAAAAATCACTCATATGTTTTGTAAATACAAAGCTTTATATATTAAAAAAAAAAAAAGAGAAATAGTATCATTTTTGGTGCTAAGGGAACAGGAGTTCTGTAAAGCAATACCAATTACAGTCTTAAGAGATTAGGCCTCTTTCTGGATACAGACCAGAAGGCAGATCAGGAGAGCAATCACTATACTTCTTTCTTCATCATACCACTTTGGAACCATCAAAAATCTCCAAAGTCTCAGAACTAACTCTGGAAAAAAGTAATATGAAAAAATCTGAAGCTTGAGACAGTTCTCTTCCTTCTCTCAGGCACATAGTACAACTTTAATAAAAACTTCAAAATAAAGAAATAGGTTGTAAAAATGAAAAGAAAAAAATAAAAAAGAATCTGACCATAAAAAGTAATTATGGTGACAAACTTAGGAGAAGTCAAAACAGCTAGAAGCAAATCCAAATTAAAAAATATGAATTAGATACAAGCCCAACAAGAATTCCTTGGAAGCACAAAAATTATTTTGAAAATGAAATAAAAATGGCACAGGAAAAATTAGAAGAAATCAAAGCAGTGAAAACAAAATTAAAGAAATGAAAACAAAGAAAGAAAATTAGAAAAAACAATAAACATGTTGTAAAAGAGGCAAAAAAATGAAGAAAATAATATCCTAAAACCCAGAATGGGTCAAAGGAATAAGAGGCACAAAAGCTCAATGGAGAAAATAATTCAGTAAAAATTATTATTGGGCAAGTGGAAGCAAATGATACCACGAGACATCAAGAAACAAACAGAAGTGAATGAATATAAATATAAAACATTTTTATGCAAATAAAGTCAGATTTAAATAAATGAAATCACATTTATTTTTCAATGATAGGTAAAGCCAATATGACTAATTTTTTTTAAATTAATGAATCTATTTATTTGCCATCCCAATTAAATTACTAAAAAAAATACAGAATTAGAAAAAAAATAATAGCAAGATTCTTTTGGAAGAATAAAAGGTAAAGAATTAAAAAAAACAGGGGAAAATTCAAAGGAAGGATATTAAGTAATGTGAGATCTTATATTATAAGATGAGAACATTGTTGAAATATAAAATGGATCATTTGGATTATTATAAATTAAAAATATCCTGTTTAAATAAAATCAAAGTAGCCAAGAATAAAAGGAATTTATAATATTAGTTTAAGACTTTCATAAACATAGACAATCTCAAAAAAAAATAAACATAGACAATCTCTCACATAAGATCTGATGGAATATTGTTGTGATATAGGAAATGATAAATTGGTTGATTTAGAAAAAAAACAAAACAAAACATGGAAAGTCTTGAACCTATGTAGGAAGATACTATCCACCTACAAAAAAAAAAAAAAAAGAGATGGCAAGTAGAAATATCTATAATAAAGTCTTACATATGTGTATGAATTTATATGTACATATGTGTATATGCATATATGTTTGTAAATTACTATTTAATTATAACCTTCTCTTGTACTGGTTGGGGAGAGGGTGGCAAAAGTAAAGTAAAAAATGCACAGCAGAGGACAAAAAAATCTAAAAGGAAGCAAAGAAAAGCTGGACAACTTTGAAAATAATGTGTAGTATTTATTACATAGGTTTACTTGAAATGGAAATTTTTCATTTTTTGTTGTATCATCTCTTATGTTATCTGTATACCTGGAAATGTTCCATTTTTCTTGTTTTATATTTAAATTTTAAATGAAAAAAAATTAACAAAAAAGGAAAAATAAAATAGTCAAAAGAATGGGGAAAAAATGAAATAGCATATCAGGGAAAAAACTAACCTGGAAAAAGATAGAAGAAAGGTTATTTAAAAAGTATTGGCCTAGGGGCAGCTAGATGGCACAGTGGATAGAGCACCAGCCCTGAAGTCAGAAGGACCTGAATTCAAATCTGGTCTCAAACACTTAACATGTCCTAGCTGTGTGGCCCTGGGCAAGTCACTTAACCCCAATTGCCTCAGGAAAAAAAAAAGGAAAAAAAAAAGTATTGGCCTACCTAAAAGCCATGATGAAAGAAAAAGTATCAGTATCATATTTAAATAAATGATTAAGAAAAACTGCATTGATATTCTAGAAACAGGGGATAAAATGAAAAATAGAAAGCATCTACAAATCAAAAAATGAACATTCCCAGGAATAATATAGCCAAATTCCAGAGCTCCCTAGTCAAGGAAAAACAAACTTTAAGCAGCCATAAAAAGCATCATTCAAATATTTTTGCATCACAGTCAAGCTCAAGGGAAGGTAGGTGGCTCAGTATATACAGTGATGAATCAGGAAGATCTGAATTCAAATTCAGTGACAGATACTAACTAGATGTGTGACCTTGGTAAAGTCACTTAACCTTGCCTGCCTCAGTTTCCTTATCTGTAAAATAAGCCAGAGAAGAAAATAGCAAAACAGTCTAGTATCTTTAAGAAGAAAACCCTAAATAGGGTCACACAGTCAGAAAGAAGTGAGACAATTGAAGAACTAAAGTCAATTTCACACAAGATTTAGCACCATATTAAAGGATAGAAGGGTTTGAAATAATCCTGTTTTAGAAAAAGAAACTGAACAAACCATAAATGAGCTCATTAATAATAATAAAAAAAAATCTCAAGTAGCTAATAGAAACATTTAATGAAACAAATTAAACCCAATAACATATAATTGAAAAGATAGGTAAAAAAGGAGTCCTAAAATTTTTTATTACACAATTATTATTTTGATACTGAAACCAGAGAGAGCAAAAACTGAGAAAAAACTACAGATCAATTTCCTTAATATTAATATTAAAAATATACTGTTAGCAATGAAATTACAGCAATATATCATTATGACCAGATAGTTTTCTCAACATTGAACCAGCCCTGAATCCTACCAACTTAAATGACCATCTCAATAACAAAAACAGCAAAAATCATATACCAGTAGATACAGAAAAAACCTGTGACAAAATTCAATATCCATTCTTATTTAAAAACACTAGAAAGCATAGAAATCAATGAAATCCTTCCAAAAATTATGACTAGTATCCATCTAAAACAAGAGCAAACATTATTTATAAAGGAGAAAATGTGAAGATTTTTGCAATAAGATCAAGGGGTTAGTAAGGATTTCCATTATCACCACTTTTATTTAACACTGTACTAAAATGTTAGCTAACAGCAATAAGAAAACAGTAAGAAATTGAAAGAATAAAAATAGTCAATGAGAGGAAAAAACATCATTCTTTGAAAAGGATCAAATCTTATACATAGAAAACCTATAGAATCAACTAAAAAACTTAATTGGGAACTTCTGGGGATGAAGCCAAGATAGGAGAGTGAAGCCAGGAAGCTGCTCAAGCTTTCCAAGTTTCCTTCAAAAACCATAGGAAACCAAGACTGAACAGAATTTGGAATGACAGAGCCTATGAAAAAGCAGAATGAAACAATTTTCCAGCTCAAGAAATATAAGAAAAGTAAGTCTCACTGGCATCAAAAAGGTACTTAGCACAACTTGGTGTTGGGGAAAGTCAATTAAGGGGGTAGGGGGAGTCATTCACAATGGATCAACAAATGGGAGCCTCCCTTGATCCTGGCTCAATCAGGCAAAAAAGAGTCAAGATTAGGTCAGCTCTCCCCAATACTGTGAGTAAGACACCAAACACAAAGGGATCCTATGCTGAAAACCAAGGCTCAAACTGCACAAGAAGTTTAGAACAGTAGAAACTGTGTCCCAAGAGCAGAGCTCAACTTTAAAAGTAATAAAAAATAGAGAGAAAAAGAGAGAGAAAAAAGAGAAAGAGAGAGAAAGAAAAAAAGAAAAAGAAAGGAAGGAAGAAAGGAGTGTGTGTGTGTGTGTGTGTGTGTGTGTGTGTGTGTATGAAGGTAAAGGGGGAAGGAAGGAGGAAAAGGGAGGGAGAGGAGAATGGATTATGGGGGAAGGGAAGGAGAGAGGAAGGAAAGGAGAAAATAAGGAAGGGAGGGAGGAAAGAAAGGAGAGAGGGAGGAAGGGGAAAAAAAGAACCTTGACTATAGACTACTACTATGGTGACAAAGAAGGTCAAAACATCAACTCAGAAGAGGACAAAATGCCCACATGCAAAATCGCAAAAGATGATATGAATTGGTCCCAAGCTAAAAGAGTCATCTTGGAAAAGCTTATAAAAGATTTTAATAATGAATAAGAGAGGTACAAGAAAATTGGGAAAAGAAACAATAGATATGTGAGAAAGAATCAACAGCTTGGAAAAGGAAAACAATTCCTTAAAAATACAATTGTCCAAATGCAAAACAAATTCATTGAGGAAAACTCCTTTAATAGAAAACTAAACAAATGGAAAAGAAGATACAAAAGCCAAGCGAAGAAACTAAAACTTGGCAAATGGAAGCTAATGCCTCTATGAGAGCAAGAATCAGGTAAGAAAATTAAAAATTAATGAAAAAATAGAAGAAAATGCAAAATATCTCATTGGAAGGAAGTAACTGACCTGAAAATAGATCCAGGAGAGAATATTTAAAAATCTTTGGACTACTTGAAAGCTAAACTAAAAAACCAAAAAACCAAAACCAAAAAGCAAACAAACAAACAAAAAAGAGCCTAAATAGCATTTTACAATAAATCATCAAGGAAAATTACCCTGATATACTAGAACCAGAGGGCAAAATTATTGAAACAATCCATTGATTACCTTCTGAGGTATATCTCACAAGGAAAACTCCACAAAAAAATTGTTATAAAACTTCAGAATTACAAGCTCAAAAAAAAAAAAATCAGGCTGGCAGAAAAAAAAAAAATGAAACAATTCAAGTATCATGAATCTACAATCAGTATTACCCAGAATTTCTAGTTCTACAATAAAGGAGCAGTGGGTCTGGAACAGCATAATCCAAAAGACAAAGGAACTTCAATTACAACCAAGAATTAACTATCCAATGAAACTGAGACTCATCATTCAGAAGCAGAGGTGCACCTTCACTGAAGTAGGGAATTTACCATCATTTCTATTTAAAAGACCAGAATTAAACAGAAGATTTGCTCTTCAAATACAAGACTCAAGAGAAGCATAAAAATAGTGAAAAAACAAAACCTGTATTTTTTGTAGGTTAACCTGTTTACATCCCTACATAGGAAGATGATATTTGTAAGTCTTAAGAACCATATGTTTCATTAGAGCAGTTAGAAGGGGCATACATAGAAGGTATGAACAAAAATTTGATTCTGATGTGATCACATTAAGAAATAGGAAAAGGATTGTAATAGAAGAGGAAAGAGAAAATAAAATGGGGCAAATTAGATCACACAAAGAGGCACAAAAGATCTATTAGAGTAGACAGAAAGAAAGGAGGGGAATGAGCATTGTCTGAAGCTTAACTTCATCAGTTTTTGTTCAAAGAGGAATTACTTATACACTCAATAGAGTACAGAAATTTATCTTACCCTAAGTGGAAGAAGAATGGACAAAGAAAAGGGAGAAGCTGGATAGCAGGGAGGGTAGAAACAGTAGGAGAAAAAGGTAAAAGAAGGAAGAATGACAGAAGGGAGAGCAGATTGAGGGAGGAATTAGTCAGAAACAAAAAAAACTAAGGAGGAAGCACAGGGTGGAAAGGAGAAAAAAGTATATAGAGAGGAGAAGTAAGCTGGAGGTAAATGCATATCAGATAATTATAACTGTGAATGTCAATGGGATAAACTCTCCCATACAATGGAAACAGATAGCAGAGTGAATTAAAAAACAGAATCTACAATATGTTGTTTACAAGAAACACATTTGAAAGAGAGAGATGCTCCCAGAACAAAGGTAAAAGACTGGAACAGAATATAATATGCTTCAGTTGAAGCAAAAAATTCAGGGTTAGCATTTCTGATTTTAGTCAAAGCAAAAGCAAAAAAAAAAATAGATCTAATTAAAAGAGATAAGAAAGAATCTACATCTTGTTAAAAGGCATCAATACTAAACACACGTGCATGCTTAGAAAAAAGGTTGTCAATTACAGGAAGAAACATACAGCAAAACTATACCACTGGGAGCCCTTAGGCTCCTCTCCTTTCAGAATTAGATAAGTACAACCACAAAATAAACAATAAGTAAATTAGATTCTTAGAAAAGAGAGAAATAGAATCTTAGAAACTTTAGATATGATAAAAGTCTGCAGAAAATTGAATGGAGATAGAAAAATGAATAAACCTTTTTATCAGTGGTAAATGCACCTTCATAAAAAATTGACCATGTATTAGGGTATGAAAACTTCATAATCAAGTGAAGAAAAGCAGGAATAGTAAGTGCATCCTTTTCAAATCATAATGCAATTAAAAATAATACTCAAGAAGGGGCCAGGGAAATATAGAGTAAACATCAATTGGAAATTCAATAATGAGTAGAACAACAATTCATAGAAACAATTAATAATTTCATCAAAAAGAATTACAGGAATGAAACAACATATCAAAACTTATGAGATGTAGCCAAAATACTTCTTAGGGGAAGTTTTATATTTCTAAAAACTTTAATGAATAAAACAGAGAAAGAGGACATCAATGAATTGTGCATGCATCTAAAAAAACTAGAAAAAAATCCTCTCCAATTACCAAATTAGAAACCCTGAAAATCAGGAGAGATTATAAAAAAATTGAACGTAAGAAAACTATTGAATTAATAAATAAAACTACATTAGTTTTATTTTACAAAAAAAGATACATTATATTAGAAAGAGAAAAGAAGAAAGCAAAATTACCTGCATCAAAAATGAAAAAGATGAACTTACCACCAATAAAGAAGAAATTAAATCAATAATTAGGAATTATTTTGTTTAACTGTATGGTAATAATTCTGACAATGTAAGCAAAGTAGATGAATATCTACAGAAATGAAAAAAATACTCAAAGTAATAGAACAGAAAACAAAGTACTTAAATAGTCCCATTTTAGAAAAAAAGAAATTGAACAAGCCAACAATGAACTCCTTAAAAAAAAAAAAAATCTCCAGGACCAGATAGACTTACAAGTGAATTTTACCAAACATTTAAAGAACAATTACTTCCAATACCACATAAACTATTTGGAAAAATAAACAAAGGAGTCCTGCCAAATTTCTTTTATGATACAAATATGATGCCGATACCCAAATGAGGAAAAACCAAAACAGAAAATTATAGCTCAATCTCCCTAATGAATACTGATGCAAAAATTTAAATATTATATTAGCAGATAAATTATAACAGCTTATCAGAAAGGTAATACACTGACCAAATGGGATTTATATCAGAAATGCAGGGCTGATTCAATATAAAGAAAAGTATTAGTATAATTGACCATATCAATAATAATAATAATAATAAAACTAACAAATCATATGATTATCTCAATAGAAGCAGAAAAAGCTTTCCACAAAATACATATCGATTCCTTTTAAAAACATTATCGAGCATAAGAATAAATGGAGTTTTCCTTAAGATGATAAGCAGCACCTATCTAAAACCATCTGCAAGCATTATATGTAATGAGGAGAAGCTAGAAACTTTTCCAGTAAGATCAGGGGTAAAACAAAGATGCCCATTATCACCACTTTTATTCAATGCTGATTCTAGCAATAAGAAAAGAAAAAGAAGTAGAAGGAATTAGAATAGGAAAAAAAAAAACTATCACTATTTGTAGATGATTTGATGGGTTACTTAGAGAATCCTAGGAAATCAACCAAAAAATTACTTGAAACAATTAACAACTATAGCAAAGTTGCAGGATATAAAATACATTCACACAAATAATTAGTATTTTTATATATTATGAACGAAGTCCAGTAGCATAGCATAGAAAAAGAAAACCCATTTTAAGAAGCCATAGATAACATAAAAAATATGGGAGTCTTGCCAAGACAAAATATAGAACTATATGAACATCATTACAAAACACACAAATAAAGTCAAATCTAAACAATTTGAAAAAATATATATTGCTCAAGGGTCAGCTGATATATATATACATATATATATATAATAAAAATGATAATTCTATCTAAAGTAACCTATTTATTTAGGTAAAATAAGTACTATATAATTATGCAAGAAAAAGAAATTTAAGGAATAAGAATAGAAATATATAAATAAAATAATACCTTCTGCAAATGATATGATGGTTTACTTAGAGAATTCCAGGGAATCAATCACAAATTAATTAAAATAATTTCAACAAATTTGTAGAGCAAAAAAAAAAAAAAAAAAAAACGAAGCCTCTGAAAACATCAGCATTCCTATGTAACACCAAAATAAATGAGCAGGAAGAGATAATAAAAATTAATTCAATACAAAATAACTACAGAATATTGTACCAAGTAAAAATGAAACAAAAGTAAACTAAAGGAAGTTTTTTGGGCAAGATAATATTTTATTAACACTTATATATAGGTGTGAAATAATTAGATCAGACTACTCCTCCCCCAGAGGGTTAGCAACCAAGAAGGTACTGAAATCAGCAGAGAACAAAAGAACAATTTATAAGGAAGTTAAGAAAAGATGAACACTCAGGAATATAATTTCTTTATATATATATGTACATATATATATAAAGAAATTATATTCCCATATATATATATATATATACACACATACACACACACACACACACACATACACACACATACATACACACACACTTACATACACACACTTTCTTGACCTGGTAATATGTTGCTATAAATTTGGAATCCTCTCTAATGTTCTGATGGGCACATGAGAATATTGTCTTTTGTTTTGTTTCATTTAGTAATGTATTATTTTTTTGCTTTTGTTTTTTTCTTATTCCATTTTTTAAATAAAATAAATTTTAAAAATAAAATAAGTGAAAGATGAAAAACAACAACCTATATGAAGAAAATGTCTAAATAAATTTATAACAGACATAGATTTAGACAGGTTATGTCATAAACAAATTAGAGTAGTGAAAATATTAAATTTACTCTTCAGATCTCTGAATAAAGAATTCATGATGAAACAATGAATTGAGAGAATCATAAAAGATAAAATAGACAATTTTGATTAATAAAACTAAAAAGATTATTCAGACAAAACAGATACAACTAAAATTAGAAGGAAAGCAAATACTCAGTGGGAGAATAAAGGATATTTAGAGCAAATATCTGGATAAGATTTTCATTTTTAAAATGTACTGGATGCTCCAATAATCTTAGGTACTTTTAAGCATGAGTGCTATTCAAGTACAAATCTTGAGAGTGGGAACTTACTGTATAAAGAATTAGTGGTACAATGGATAAGAAATTGGGCCTGGTGTCTGACATGCCCATATTTATTTATTATTGTAACCCAGGGCAGGTCACTTCAACCTTGTTTAATTCAATGTTCTCATCTTTAAAATGGAGATGCTAATAGTACCTCCCAGATTTGTTGTGAGAATCACTTGATATAATACTTATTATTAAAGTTATACAAACCATTTATCATTTGATAAATGGTTAAAACCACTTTGAACAAGCAGTTTTCTAAGGAAAAAAAAAACCCAAGCTATTAGTAGCTGTAAGATAATATGATTCAAATCACTAACAATTAAAAAAAAAAACCCAAAAAACCATGAATTAATGCTACTCTGAAGTTCTGTCTTACATCCCTGAGATTGGAAAAAAATTGGACAAATGAGGAAAGTAGCAAATCCTAGAAGAGGCTATGTGAAAACAGGCCCATTTAAGGATAGTGAGAAGACATTTAAGTTGGTGAGATCAATTGGGAAAATAATTTGAAACTAAGCCCCTAAAAAGTCACTATGATATGTATTTGCTTCAGTAATAATACAACTAGATCAAATCTACAAAGTAATCCAAATACAAAGGAAAAGGATAAATGATAAAAAATATTTATAAGAGTATTTTTTATGGTTCCAAAGAAAAGGAAACATAAAGCATGCCTATCAATTATAACATAGCTGAACAAATAATGAAACTGGGTAACAATATCTTGTAAAAAATGATGAGAGGGATAATTTCAGGAGAAAGAAAAGTAAACTTTTCCAAAATGAGGTGAAGTGAGTTGAATCAGAACACTTTATACAATAACAATATAAAACCAAGCAATTTTTGAAGTGAAAATTCTCACAAACACAATGACCAACCAGAATTCCAGAGTATCCATGATGAAACATACTTCTTACTTTTTAAAAGAGAGAAAATAAACTCAATTGAGGTTAAAACATAATTATTTTTGGATATAGCTAATGAAGGAATTAGTTTTGCTCAAATATACATATTTATTGCCAGGATTTTTTTTTCTTCTTTCCTTGAAGTGGAAGGGAGATAAGAGGGAGAAAAACTAGATATTAATTGAAAAAAAAATTAAAATATGCAAAAATAAAACTTCCTACTCACAGGAGCTTATATTATACTGCAGAAGAAAAAAGTTTAATAAAACAATAGAAAGTAAATGAATGCAAATATATACAAAGTAATAATGTAGTTTGACAGGGAGAACACTAACAATTAAGGGAATCAGAATCATTTTCATATTTACCACTAGAATCAGCTGAACTTTTCACTTCTTTTTTTCATATTGTTTGCTATCACAAAGATACCACATAAAATATAAATTTGGCATATGGGCTATGGACAAAGATGAATGTTGGTTTTATTTTATTCTTTTGGTTCAAGAAAACTGTTAGAATAATCTACCAAATAACAATATTTGTCATTCTAATTATGGAAACTATTTGACAGAGTTTCAAGATTATAACAGGAATTTCAATGGGTTTTAGTCATTTCATCATGAATTCATTCATGCTGTGACATTTGACTAAGCTAAGCTTTAGATTCATCAGATGTCAGGGTTGAAGTTGGAATTAAAGTGAATTAAGTTGTCAGAGAAAACAATTCTTCAAGATCCATTTTAAGGATATCTCTTAAAGGATGTCTTGAAGAGATTTTTAAATAGTTTTTCTCAAGCATTAAAAGGTTCATAATTCTTTCCATCTCAGGAGAAATCTGTCTCTGTGTCTTTATTGGGAAGTCTCATTATCCTGTCTATAAATTAGGTCTAATTTTCTCTCACAGGCAATCATGTGACAAAATGTCTACATTCATGTTTTAAACTATCTTTAAATATTTGAAGAACTATCTCCAAACACACATCTAAAACTAGTATTCTCATTTTCTATGTAATTTTCTGAAACCTAAAACCCATATTACTGTTTAAAAACTCTTCTGCACATTTACTTGGTTGAGATTTCACATATTCCTGTATGGATAATGCTGTTTCCTCCTGTTTAGAACACAAGGTTCTAAAAGACAGGTACTGCAATTCCTGCAATGTCTAGCATAGTGTAGATCAATCAATCAGCAAGCATTTATTAAGGTCTTGCTATTTTTGAGGCACCACATTGCCTACTAAATGCTTATTGACTGATTATAAGAAAATGACCGAAATTCTTATTAAAACTAGATCATTTAAAAACCTGTAACAAACTAATTTATAATGCTATAATTTTTACTTTTGTTATCCCTAATTAGCATGTATTTTTTTCTATAAATACAGGTAATTTTATGATTTTGGAACCTGGGGAAAGAAGGGTTAGGGGAAGAAAAAGGAATAAACTTTCACTTTATGCCAGGCACTATCCTAAGTTGTGTATCTTCACAATGACTAAAGCCTTTTACCAGTTCTAAAGAATATTTTATTTTACTGATTAAAAATGTACATTGCTTTCTGATTTAGGCATCTGTTTACAGGAAGCATTTCCATAATCTTTAACATAAGATTGAAAATGTAGCCTCTTCTCACTCTTTGCAGATGATATGATGGTCTACTTAGAGAACCCTAGAGAATCAACTAAAAAACTATTAGAATTAATCCACAACTTTAGCAAAGTTGCAGGATACAAAATAAATCCACATAAATCATCAGCATTTTTATACATCACCAACAAAATGCAACAGCAAGAGATACAAAGAGAAATTCCATTCAAAATAACTATCGATAGTATAAAATATTTGGGAATATATCTGCCAAGGGAAAGTCAGGATCTATATGAGCAAAACTACAAAACACTCTCCAGACAAATAAAGTCAGATCTAAACAACTGGAAAAACATCAAGTGCTCTTAGATAGGTCGAGCGAATATAATAAAGATGGCAATACTACCTAATCTATCTATTTAGTGCTATACCAATCAAACTCCCAAGAGATTATTTAACTGACCTAGAAAAAATAACAACAAAATTCATCTGGAAAAACAAAAGGTCAAGAATTTCAAGGGAATTAATGAAAAAAAATGCAAATGAGGGTGGCCTAGCTGCACCAGATCTAAAACTATATTATAAAGCAGTGGTCACCAAAACCATTTGGTACTGGATAAGAAATAGAGTAGTGGATCAGTGGAATAGGTTAGGTTCACAGGACAAAATACTCAATGACAATTGTAATCTAGTGTTTGATAAACCCAAAGACCCCAGTTTTTGGGATAAAAACTCACTATTTGACAAAAACTGCTGGGATAATTGGAAACTAGTATGGAAGAAATTAGGCATTGACCCACACCTAACACCATATA
>JAJPUD010012946.1:0-16506 GCA_023553655.1 Myrmecobius fasciatus
CTGATTGCATAGGAGTGAGGAGGCTGGAGACTGTGGCAGGCCTCCCAGGGGAGAAAGAGGCCCTGGGACTTCACTCCCCACCAAGGATGCTGCTAGATGACCTCAACACCTGCTGTTGCTTCTCTGCTGTGCTTTCTTGGGTAAAGGAACTTTGGAGATGGCTATGATCTTGTGAACTTTGAAAGGTGGTAAAGGGGAGTCCATGTGCCTGCTGGAAGGTGTGCTATCTAAATCTGCCAACACAATCATGAGATCTGCCCCAGCAGGGGGCTGACCTCCCTTCCCCTGCCAACGTACTGGACCCTATAAAGCAAGGAAGGCAGTGACTTTCTTTGTCTGTTGGCCATGTCAAAGGGGATATGTTTTATAACTTCTCATCTAACATCTTTATAATTTATCTCCTACACTTTATAATGAACAGGACTAAATTTTTATTTTTATTGTTTGGATTGATCTTCCTAGTTTCACTCTTACCTGCCAATACCTTCAAGAGAGGGGCCTATTAGTGGGATGGGTCCTTAGAATACTGAGTATCAGAGTTAAGCTTTAAAGCCTATCTAGTCCTAAAAATGAGGCCCAGAGAGATGAGACTTCTCCAGAGTTGGGACATGAAATCAGGATTGCTGACTCCAGGCCCAATGTGCTTTCCATTATATCACCCTACCTACCTTCACTGTGACCCTATACCAAGAAGGGATTGGAGATGCTACATCAAAGACCACTTGTGGTCCATTTCCCAAGAACCGTTTTTTCTTCATGACTCCTGAAACCCTCAACAATGCCTGACATCTGAATTTCACATTTGGAACCTACTGGCAAAATATGGACTCATATCTGAACACATAAACAGTCAATGCAACTTTCCTGCTTTCTCTAGCTCCATCTTTCCATAAGGTTGAAGCCTCCCCCAAAAGGAAAGTACTCAGGGTCCCTGGGTCCTTTCCATGGACCTATAATATAATAATTTTCAGATTTATAAAATATTACCTGTGATCAAATTGCACTCACTAGCTGAGTGATTCTGGGTAAGTTCCATAAAAAGTCTGCTTTCCTTATCTATGAAATAAAAGGATTGGATGTGATAACCTCTAAGGTCTATTCCAGCTCTCTATCAATGAACTGGTTGAAACCCATGGCATGACTCCCTACTTCCTGTTGGGGAAATCCAAGCAAATTTTCCCTCTGGAGAGTTCTACCTTCCCAAGAACCTTTCCCCTGTCTCACATTTATAGTACGAGCCTGGCCCACCAGAAGGGAAAAGAAAAGAATTGAAGATCGATCACAAGCTTTCTTCTGGGAAACATGCATAGTTCACACAAGTCACAGAACCAACACAAGGCAATAAAAGTCTGGGATTCTCCTTAATCTAAACCCTTTCTGTCCTCCAAACACAAAAATCTATGCACCAAAGGTGCTTAGTACACGCCCTCGTTGCCCTGGTTCCCAGTTCTTGTCATCTTCCTTTAGGATTCTGGTCTCCAAGGTTGATAAGGTGGCTCCATCTGCCCACCCCACCTGCACAGCTGTCTGAAAACAGTCAGACCAAAGTAGTATAACCTTGCAGTATAACCAACAGCCAGACTCTTTCTTGTTCTTTGACTGTGAACAAGCTATTTTCCCTCTTGGGTGTGTATGGAATAACTGGGCTTGAGTTCCATCTTGTCTATATGATCTTACCTCTAGGAGACTTAGTGTAACTACCTGTAAAATGGGCACCCTCCCTCCCAGGACTGTTATGCAGATTGAGTGAAGAATAGATGGGAAGCAGATCATAAATAGCCAGCCTCCCAAGACTGTCTTTGCCAAGATATAGGTATTCCTGCTATTACTTTTATAAGTGATTGGATTAAGAGAGAGATTTGGATGATTTTCTAAAAATTTCCCCATCTTACATTGAGTCATGGGCACCACATTTGGTCCAAGCCACAGCCCAGCCAGAGATTTCTAGGGAAGCAGGCTGAGGTCACTGGACATCTGGGGGAGGCTGGGGAAGGAGAAGCTCCTGGGAGCCTAAGTCTTCAAGTCCTTGAAGAGCTGTCATGCAGAAGGGGGATTAGGCTGGCTGACATGGCCTTGGAAAACAGAATGAGAACAGTGCATGATACTTGCTGAGGCAGATTTTAGTTTGATCTCAAGAAGAACTCGGGGCTGTGCATAGCAAGAGCAGACTGCCCTTGGGACACAGAAGTGTCCCCTTCCCTGAAGACCTTCAGTGGCAGTCTGGTTATGTCTCCATAGGTCCTGACCCAGCTCTGAGATCTTGTGATTGTGAAACAGACCCTTGTGAAACAGTCCTGATGGCCAGTCACTGAGAGTTGCCATCTACACAGGAACAGGAAGTGAATGAATGAAAAAAGCATTTATTATATATAAAGTACTCTTCTAAGTACTGAGGATACAAAAATAAAAAGAGAGATTCCTGCCCTCAAGGAGCTTGCATCTAATAATAAATAGCCAAATGAATTCATCAGAACCAGGAGAAAATTGTTCACAGCAACAAAGAGATTAGGCGATGATCAATTCTGATGGATGGGGCTCTTCCAACAGTGAAGTGATTCAGGCTGGCTCCAATAGTCTTGTGATAGAGAGAGCCATCTGCACCCAGAGAGAGAACTGTGGGGGTGGAGTGTCGATCACAACATGATATTTTCACTTTTTGTTGTTGTTTGCTTGCATTTTGTTTTCTTTCTCATTTTTCCCTTTTTGATCTGATTTTTCTTGTTCAGCATGATAATTGTGGAAATATGTTTAGAAGAACTGCACATGTTTCACATATATTCAATTACTTGCTGTCTAAGGGAGGAGGTGGGAGAAAGGAGGGAGAAAAATAATTTGGAACACAAGTTTTTATAAAGGTGAATGTTGAAAGCTATCTATGGCTAAGATATATTTTGAAAATAATCACCAAGACAAGAAAAAAATAGAATTCCATTCTGATCGTTAAAAAATAATAATAGCCAACATTTATATAGCTCTTAGCAGGCATTCTGTTCAGTGCTTTATAATTATCAGTTCATTTGAATCTCAAAATAACCCTGGGAAAGAAATTCTATTATACAGCCCTCCCCATTTTACAGATGAGAAAATTGAGGTAAACAGACTTAAGTGACCAGGCACACAGCTAGTAATTGTCTGACACCAGATTTTAATGAGCCTTCTTGATTCTGTCCAGAGGTCTATCCATTGAGCCACCTAGCTGCCTCAGTATTTAATAGAGAAAGAGGCCACATATAGGGAATGGTGCCCAAGGAAGGGACTTTTGATCTGAGGAGTCACATAGATGATAATTTGATGTATATGGCATAGCAGGAAAGGTGCAAACACCAGGAAAATCCTTCCATCTTCCTGTCTTTTTCATTCACACAGTATAGTGGAAAGAGTACCATCCTTATTTTAGTCAGTACCGATTCCCCTGCCTTCAGCCAGCATCTACCACCTACTTAATGTGTAAATTCTTCTTCTGGGTATTGGTTTACTCTTTTGTAATGTGAGAGGTTGGGTCTAAATATAATTTCGCCTAAGCACTGCTTTGACTGTATCTTCTAAGACACTATCGATAACTATTCAGTCTTCCTTTAAGCCATACACAGTGACAGCCCCCTTGCTACATATGTGGGGCCTCCCTATACATCTTCCTTGCATTAGGTAAAGGTTAGACTAGATCAGGACTGGGGAACCTTTTTTCTGCCAATGGCTGTTTGGATATTTATAACATCATTTATAGGGCATACAAAATGATCAATTTATAGAACTCAGGCAGTGGAACTTTTTTTGTACCTATCTTTCAGCTCATTATTGCCTGTAGTTGATGCAAATGATTTCTCAGGCCTCATACAGCTTTTGACTGGTTGTTCCCATCCCTGGGTAGATGAACTCCAAACTCAGATTCTGTGATCTGTAATATCTATTTTGATCATTCTTAGAAGGAGAGGCAAGAAGTTTCAGCCATAGAACACAAGATGTTCTGTCTTTTTTCCTTACCTGGAAAGGTGTTACTCATGCCGGTTGAGATGAGGAGAAAGAAGGATCAATAAGTTTTTCTTACTGAAGTAGTTTTCCATTTCCTTCTCCAGTTCATTTTATAGATGAGGAAATTGAGGCAAACAGGGTTAATCAACTTACCTGGTGTCACACAATTAGGAAGTGTCTGAAGCTAGATTTAAACTCAGGAATAGGAGTCCTGATTCCAAACCTATCCACTACATCCCAGCTTCTTAACCCCCTCCCCATATGGGGGCTCATAACAGAGGTAGGGATTGGGAGATTATGATTTATTATCAGTAAACATTTGATTTGTATTCCTATGCTTATACCTATGTACCAGGGGTTATGTAAATATTTCTTGGACAAAAAGGGGTCCTGAATGAAAAAAATTTAAGAGGCTTTGCACTGTCACCTTACTGTCCAAGCAATAACCATTAATAGTTAAATACCAGTAAGAAAGGTACCAAATTATACTTGTGCACTTGTTTTCTTTTTAAAAAACTCTTTTCATTTGTTGGGAATCTTCTCTTCTTTAAGATATCTTAACAATATATCCCTCAGTACTTTTTAAATTATGACATCTTATCCAGGTTTATTCCATATGCATTTAAGGCTCAAGTCATTTATCCCAATTTCATATTCTTGAATGCTGCTTCTTTTTAAAAATTTTATTATTTTTTCTTGTTTATACTTCCCTCAATTGTTCTTCAGTTATCAAAACTTCTCTTTTAACAAAATAAAGTTGTCAATTAAAGACAATGGACATAATGATCGTACCCGATGACATATGGAACATTGTACACTGTATTCTCCTTAACCTTTGAGATGAGGGAAGTATATTTTATTACCTGTCCTTTGGAACTAAAATTTGCCATTTCACTTAACATGAATTCAGGTTAATTTTTATCACTACCTTAATCTACTTTATTGTAGTATGTAGGATTTTATTGTTAGATTAATGCACAAGCATTTATTTTATGCTTACCAAATATTATGCTAAGTGCTATGGATGTTGTGTCATTATTGTCATTCTTTTTAATGAAATTGTTGATTGTTTCTATAATTTGTTCTTTGACTGATTTATTCTTTAGGATTTGATTTTTATTTTCCAATTAATTTTTAATCTATCTTTCCACTGTATTTTACAGATACAATTTTATTGCATTATGATCTAAAAAGGATGCATTTAATATTTCTGTTTCTCTATTTTTGATTTTGAGAGTTTTCTGCTCTAATACATGGTCAGTTTTTGTGTAGGTGACATGTACTGCTGAGAAAAAGGTGTATTCTTTTTTATCCCTATTCAATTTTCTTCTGAAGTCTGTCATATCTAACTTTTCTAAAATTCTATTCATCTCCTTAATTTCTTTCTTGTTTATTTTGTGGTTATATTTAAGTAGTTCTGAGAGGAGAAAGTTAAGGTCCCTTACTAGTATAGTTTTGTTATTTCTTCTTGTAACTTGCTTATCTTCTCTTTTAAAAATTTGGATGCTATGACAAATATGGAAATATGTTTAGAAGACTTGCACATATTTAACCTATATCAGATTGCTTGCTGTCTTGAGGAGAGGGAGGAGGGAGAGAAAGGGAGAAAAATTTGCAGCACAAGATTTTTGCAAAGGTAAATGTTGCAAACCATTTTTGTATATATTTGAAAAAAATACTATTAAAATATATAAAAAAGAAAAAAAAGAATTTGGATGCTAATTGTTGGAATAGGAAAATTGGAATACTAATGTATAGTTGGTAGAATTGTGAACTGATCCAGCCATTCTGGAGAGCAACTTGGAACTATGCCCAAAGACATACTGTTTGATCCACCAGCATCACTAATGGGTCTGTATCCCAAAGAGATCATAAAAGAGGGAGAAAGTATCTACATATGAAAAAAATGTCTATAGCAATTTCTTTTGTGGCATCAAGGAACTGGAAATTGAGTAGATGCCCATCAATTGGGTAATGACTGAATAAATTGTTGCATAAGAATATAATGGAATTCTATTGATCTATAAGAAATAATTAACAGACTGATTTCAGAAGCCTGGAGAGACTTATATGAACTGATGCTAAGTGAAGAGAATAGAACTAGGAAAACATTGTACACAATAACAACAAGATTATGTGATGATCAAATATGATAGATTTAGCTCTTTTCAGCAATACAGTGATCAAAGGCAATTCCAGTAGACTTGGGATAGAAGATGCTATCTATATTCATAGAGAGAACTATGGAGACAATATGGATCACAGCACATTATTTTCACCTATTTTTTTTGTTTACTTTTTTTCCCTCTCATGGCTTTTCCCTTTTGTTCTGATTTTTTTCCACAATATAACGAATATGGAAATATGTTTAAAATGATTGTACATGAATAACCTATATCAGATTTCTTGCTGTCTTGGGGAAGGGAGAGATAAGGGAAGAGAGAAAAAAAAGAATTTAGAACTCAAATTCTTTTTTTCAATAGTACATGTAAAGATAGTTTTAAACTTTCACTTTTGTAAAACTTTTATGTTCCAGATTTTTCTCCTTCTCTTACCTCTTCCCCTACTCAAGACAGCAAGAAATCTGATATAAATAAAATATGTGCAATTCTTTTAAACATATTTCTATATTTGTCATGTTGTGCAAGAAAAATCAGATCAAAGGGAAAAAAATCATGAGAAAGCACAAACAAACAAACAACAATAAGGACAACAACAACAAAGGTGAAAATACTATACTTTGATCTGCATTCAGTCTCTATAGTTCTCTCTCTGAATGTGGATGGTATTTTCCATCCCAAATCTATTGCAATTTCCTTAAATCACCACATTGTTGAGAAGAGCCAAGCTCATCACAGTTCATCACATAATCTTATTATTATTATGTACAGTCACTTAGTTCATGTAAATTCTTCTAGACTTTTCTGAAATCAGCCTGCTCATCATTTTTTATAGAATAATAATGTTCCATTACATTCATATACCATAACTTTTTCAGCCATTAGACAATTGATGGACATTCACTCAATTTTCCAGTGGAACTTAAATTCTTCCTTCCTCCCTCCCTTCCTCCCTCCCTCTCTTCCTTTTTTCCTTCCTTTCTTCCTTCCCTTCTTTCCCTTTTCCTCCCTTTCTTCCTTCCTTCATTCTCTTCTTTCCTTCCTCCTTCCTTTCCTTCCTCCTCTCTCCTTCCTTTTCTTCCTTCTTCCCTCCTTCCTTCCCTCCCTTCTTTCTTTTCCCTTTCTTCCCTCCCTCTCCTTCCTTCCTTTCTTCCTTCCACTAGAATTCTTTCTCTAGATGTGGATAACATTTTCCATCATAAGTCTTTTGGAATTGCCTTAGATCATTGTATTGCTAAGAAGCCTATCAAAATTAATAATCTGCACTATGTTGCTTTTACTATGTACAATATTATTTTGGTTCTACTCAACATCATTTCATGCAAGTCATGCTGAAATCATCCTGCTCATAATTTCTTATAGAACAATAATATTATATTATATTCATATATTACAATTTGTTCAGCTATTCTTCAATTGATAGGCATCCCCTCAATTTATAATTCTTTGTCACAAAGAAACAGAGCTACTTTTAAAACATGTTTGTACATGTGGGTCTTTTCCCTTTTTTATGATCTCATTTGGATACAGACTTAGTAGTTGTATTGCTGGATCAAAGGGTATGCAGAGTTTTATAGCCTTTTGGAAATAGTTTCAATTGTTCTCCAGAATGGTTGAATCCATTCACAACTCCACCACAATGCATTAGTGTTCCAATTTCCTCACATTCTCTCCAATATTTATCATTTCCTATTTTTGTCATATTAGCCAATCTGATAGGTGTGATGTGGTACCTCAGAGTTGTTTAAATGTAAATTTCTCTAATCAATAATGATTTAGAGCATTTTTCATGTAACTATAGATAGCTTTAGTGTCTCCATCTGAAATCACCTGTTCATATCTTTTGACCATTTATCAATTGGAGCTCTTTCTCTCCTTTCAACTTTTCCTTTCTCACCGATGTTTTGTCTTTGACCACCATCTCCCCTAATTTGCCCAACCTTCTGTCAGTATACCCCCTCTGATTTCCCCGTAGGTTAAGATAGATTTTCTAATCCAGATTATTGTGTATGTTATTCCCTCTTTGAGGCAATTCTGATGAGAATAAACTTCAAGCCCACCAACCACCCTAAAATCTTCTCTTCCATTATAATAGGCCTTTCATGCCTCATCATGTGAGATAATTTACCCCATTCTACCTCTCCCTTCTTTTTGCTCTCAGTGTAATCCTTTTTTTCTTTTTTTTTAATTAAAGCTTTTTATTTGCAAAACATATGCACGGGTAATTTTTTGACATCGACCCTTGCAAAGCCTACTGTTCCAAATTTTTCTCTCCTTCCCCCTACTCCCTCCCCTAGATGGCAAGTAGTCTAATACATGTTAACTATGTTAAAATATATGACAAATCCAATATATGTATACATATTTATACAGTTATCTTGCTGTACAAGAAAAATCGGATCTACAAGAAAAAAAAAAAACCTGAGAAGGAAAACAAAATGCAAGCAAACATCAACAGAAAGAGTGAAAATGCTATGTTGAAATACTATATGATGATCAATTCTGATGGACATGGCTCTCTTCAACTATGAAATGTTTCAAACCAGTTCAAATTGTTCAGTGAACAAAGCCATATACATCCAGAGAGAGGGGTATGAAATGTGGACCACAACATAACATTTTCATGCTCTCTATTGATGTTTGTTTGCATCGGGTTTCCTTTCTCTGATTTTTTTTCTTGTAGATATGATTTTTCTTGCACAACAATGATAAGTGTGGAAATATGTATACATATATTCGATTTCTCAAGTATTTTAACACAATTAACATGTAGTGGATTTCCTGCCATCTAGGGGAGGGGTGGGGAGTAAGGGGGAAAATTTGTAACAGAAAGCTTTGTAAGGGTTAATGTTGAAGAATTACCTATACATATGTTTTGCAAATAAAAAGTTTTACTAATAATAAAAAAAAGAAAATGCTATGTTGACATCCCACAGGCCTCTCTCTGGGTATAGATAGCTTTCTTCATCACTGTAAAATTGTAACTGGTTTGAAACATCTCATTGTTGAAGAGAGCCATGTCCGTCAGAATAGATCATCATATAGTCTTGTTGTTGCCATGTATAATGATCTCCTGGTTCTGCTCATTTCACTTAGCATCAGTTCATGCAAGTCTCTCCAGGCATCTCTGAAATCGTCCTGCTGGTCGTTTTTTACAGAACAATAACATTCCATAATATTTATATATCATAATTTATTCAGCCATTCTCCAACTAATGGGCATCCATTCAGTTTCCAGTTTCTAGCCACTACAAAAAGGGCTGCCACAAACATTTTTGCACATGTGAGTCCCTTTCCCTCCTTTAAGATCTCTTTGGGATATAAGCCCAGTGAAGCTAAGGTTTTTAAGATTCAAAATCTAATTTCTTTTTGTACGTATGTTTTTTTCTTTCCTTTCCCCCTTCCCTCTTCCTCAGTATTTTGCTTTTGATGACCATCTCCCTCAGTCCTTCCCCTTTAAAGCCCCTCCCCCTTTTTACACCTTTCCCCTAATTCTTCTATTTTCTCTTCTATTAGTCTTTCCCTTTCTTCCCCCCCCGCCCCGCCCTGTTCCCTCCCATTTCCCTATAAAGTGGGATAAGTTTCTCTGTGAAAACAAATGTCTGATATTCTCTCTTAGAGCCAAATCTGATGAGAGTAAGATTCACACAGTGCTCATCCCCTTCTCTTCTTTCCCCCAATTATAATAGGTTTTCTTTGCCTCTTTGTGAGATGTAATTTCCCTTATTTTATCTCCTTTTTCCTCTTTTTCCAATATGATCCCCTTTCTACCTCTAGTTTCTTTTTCATATTATCAAAATATAATTAAATTATCTCCTCATTCTCTAAGTATACCCATAATAGAAATATAGTTCTCAAGAGTTCTTCCTTTTTTACCTTTTTATGCTTCTCTTGAGTTCTGTGTTTGAAGGTCAATTTTTTTGTTCAGATTTGGTCTTTTCATTAGAAATAGGTGAAATTCACCTATATCATTAAATGTCCATCTTCTTCCCTGAAAGATAATGCTCATTTTAGCTGTATAGTTTATTCTTGGCTGTAATCCAAGTTCCTTTGCCTTTCCAAATATCAGATTCCAGGTCCCTTGATCATTTAAGGTGGAAGCTGATAGATCTTGGGTGATCCTAATTTATTTGAATTGTTTCTTTCTGCTGCTTACAATATCTTTTCCTTGGTGTGATAGTTCTTAAGTTTAGCCACGATATTCCTTGGGGATTTAATTTTGGAGTATCTTTCAGGAGGTGATGGGTGAATTCTTTCAATGGCTATTTTACCTTCTGATTCTAAAACATCAGGGCAGTTTTCTTTTATGATTTCCTGTAAAATGGTATCTAGGTTCTTTTTTTCATCCTGGCTTTCAGGAAATCTAATAATCCTTAGATTGTCTCTCCTAGATCTATTTTCCAGGTCAGTTGTTTTTCCTAGGAGATATTTCATATTTTCTTCTATTTTTTTCATTTTTTTGTTTTTGTTTGATTGATTCTTGAAGTCTTATTGATTCACTCACTTCCATTTGTTCAATTCTAATTTTTAGTGTATTATTTTCTTCAGTTACTTTTTTAGCTCCTCTTGTAATTGGCCAATTGAAATTTTTTGTTCATTGAATTCTTTTTCTATTTCACCAATTTTTTTTTTCAGTGAATTGGTATCTTTTTCATATCTCTTTTGTAGGGCATTATATGCCTTTTCCATTCCTTCTTGCAATGATCTTATTTAATTTCCCCATTTTCTTCTAACTCTTTTTTGAGATTCTTTATGCAATCTTTCAGGAAAGCCTTGGAAATGGGGAACAGATCATGTCTCCCTTTGCAGCTTCCTCTGGAATTGCCTTACCTTTAGGCAACTCAGGATTTGAGGTCTGTTCTTCTTGCTCTCCATAAAAGCTGTCTATGGTGAGAGTTCTTTTTTGTTTTTTATTCATTTTTTAAGGCTTGAAGTCTGTTCACAGAAAAGGAGGGACAGCTGCTTTAATTTGCCCTGGGGCAGTTCTGTTGACTGATTTCTAGTGCTGGGTAATAGCAGCTAGGTCCAGCTCTTTCGGAACTCAGTTGTTTACAATTTACCTTTTACCAAAGGCAAATCTGCCAAACCACCTGTTTGCAATCAGGACATAGTAGTCTAAGAGGCTCACGGAAGATTTCCAGATCCTTAGCTTCAGACACTTAACACTTTCTAGCTGTGTGATTCTAGGGCAAGTTACTTAATCCCCAATTGCCTCACCAAAAAAAAATCCCCAACAACAAAAAAAAAACCCAAAACATGAACTATAAATATCATTTTTCTATGTAGAGATGCAGATTAACCTTATTGAATCTCTTATGTTTTCTCTTTTCTTTTTACTTCATGCTTCCCTTGAATCTTAAAATTGGAGATTTTTTTTTGGTTCAACTTAGATCTTTTCATCAGAAAAACTTGAAAGTCTTCTATTTAATTGAATGACTATTTCCCTCCAGAAGATTATTCTCAGTTTTATTAGGTAGGTGATATGTGGTTATAATCCCAGCTCCTTTGGCTTCTGGAATATCCTATTCCATACCTTTCAATCCTTTATTGTTGAAGTCATCAAATCCTGTGAAATCTTGATTGTGCATTCTTGGTATTTGAATTATTTCTTTCTGCTGCTTGCAATATTTTCTCCTTCACCTAGGAGTTCTGGAATTTGACTATAATGTTCCTAGGAGTTTTAATTTTGGGATCTCTTTCTGGAGGTAATTGCTAGATTCTTTCAATGTGTATTTTATCCTCAGTTCTAAGATATCAGTGCAATTTTCTTTGATAATTTCTTGAAAGATGATGGCTAGGTCCTTTTTTGGATCATGGCTTTCTGGTAGTCCAATAATTCTTAAATTATCTTTTTTGGATCTATTTTCCAAGTCAGTTGTTTCCCACTGACATTTTTCACATTTTCTAATTTTTCATTCTTTTGCTTTTATTTGATAGATTCATGTTGTATCATAAAGTCACTCATTTTTACTTGCTTAATTCTGATTTTTAAGGAATTATTTTCTTTAGTTAGCTTGTGTACTTCATTTTTCATTTGACCAATTCTACTTGTTAAGGAGTTGATTTCTTTTTTAAAGCTGTTCTTTTCTAATTATTCTCCTTCTCACTCTTATTTCTTTTTTGTTTTTTATTGAAGCCATTTATTTTCTTTTTTTTCTTTTCTTCTTTTATGTTTCAGTGTCTGGTATTTATTTATTTATTTATTTATTTATTTATTTATTTATGTTTATTTGTAAAACATATGTATGGGTAATTTTTCAACATTAACCCTTACAAAGCTTTCTGTTACAAATTTTTCCTCCCTACTCCCCACCCCTCCCCTAGATGGCAGGATATCCACTACATGTTAAGTATGTTAAAAAACTTGACAAATTGAATTTATGTATAAATATTTCCACACTTATCATTGTTGTACAAGAAAAATCGTATCTACAAGAAAAAAAATCAGATAAAGGAAACACAATGCAAGCAAACATCAATTGAGAGCATGAAAATGTTATGTTGTGGTCTACATTTCACATCGCTCTCTTTGGGTGTATATGGCTTTCTTCAGTGAACAATTGGAAGTGGTTTGAAACATTTCATTGTTGAAGAGAGCCATGTCCATCAGAATTGATCATCATATAGTATTGTTGTTGCCGTGTATAATGATCTCCTGGTTCTGCTCATTTCACTCAGCATCAGTTCATGTAAGTCTCTCCAGGTCTCTCTAAAATGGTCTGGCTGGTCGTTTCTTACAGAACAATAATATTCCATAATATTCATATACCATAATTTATTCAGCCATTCTCCAATTGATGGGCATCTATTCAGTTTCCAGTTTCTAGCCACTATGAAGCCATTTATTTTCTTTTTTTTTTCAAAGATATTATTCTCAGTTCTTTATTTATTTATTTTTTTTTTAAGCTTTTTATTTGTATAACATGTATGGGTAGTTCCCCAACCTTGATCTTTACAAAGCTTTCCAATACAAATTTTACCCCCAGTCCCCTCCCCTCCCCCAGATGGCAGGAAGTCCACTACATGTTAATAATGTTGAAATGCTTGAGAAGTTATGCAAGAAAAATCCTATCTACAAGAAAAAAAAAAAGAATCAGAGAAAGGCAACACGATGCAAGCAAATGTCAATAGAGATCATGAAAATGTTACGTTGTGGCCCATATTTCATGTCCCTCTTTCTGGGTGTATATGGTTTTCTTCAGTGAATAACTGGAACTGGTTTGAGACAATTCTTTATTGTAGAGAGCCACGTCCATCAGAATTGATCATCATGTAATACTGTTGTTGCTGTGCATGATGATCTCCTGGTTCTGCTCGTTTCACTTAGCATCAGTTCATGCAAGTCTCTCCAGGCCTCTCTGAAATCGTCCTGCTGGTCGTTTCTTACAGAACAATAATATTCCATAACATTCATATACCATAATTTATTCAGCCACTCTCCAATTGATGGGCATCCCTTCAGTTTCCAGTTTCTAGCCACTACAAAAAGGCCTGCCACAAACATTCTTGCACATGTGGGTCCCTTTCCCTCCTCTAAGATCTCTTTGGGATATAGGCCCAGTAGAAACACTGCTGGGTCAAAGGGTATGCACAGTTTGACAACTTTTTGAGCATAGCTCCAAATTGCTCTCCAGAATGGTTGGATCCGCTCACAGTTCCACCAACAATGTATTAGTGTCCCAGCCCTCCCACATCCCCTCCAACATTCATCGTTATCTTTTCCTGTCATTTTAGCCAATCTGACAGGTGTGTAGTGGTATCTCAGAGTTGTCTTAATTTGCATTTCTCTGATCAATAGTGATTTGGAGCAACTTTTCATATGACTAGAGATGGTTTTAATTTCATCATCTGAAAATTGTCTGTTCATATCCCTTGACCATTTATCTATTGAAGAGTTGAAGCTATTTATTTTCAAAACATATGCAAGGATAATTTTTCACCATTAACCCTTGCAAAACCTTGTGTTTTAATGTCTCCCCTTTCCCCCAACCCCTCTCTTAGATGGCACATAATCCAATATATGTTAAACATAGTAAAAATATATGTAAATCCAATATAGGCATATGTATTTATAAAATTATCTTGCTGCACAAGAAGATTCAGATCAAAATGAAAAAAAAATGAGAAAGAAAATAAAATTCAAGCAAACAACAAGAGAAGAAGTGAAAATGCCATGTTGTGATCCACTCTGAGTTCCCACAGTCCTCTCTCTTGGCGTAGATGGTTCTAATCATCACAAAATTATTGGAACTGGCCTGAATCGTCTCATTGTTGAGAAGAGCCACATCCATCAGAATTCATCATTGTATAATCTTGCTGTTGCTGTAATGATGAAATCATGGTTCTGCTCATTTCACTTAGCATCAGTTCATGTAAGTCTCTCCAAGTCTCTCTAAAATCATCCTGCTGATTGTTTCTTATACAACAACAATATTCCATAACATTCATATACCATATTCAGCCATTCTCCAATTGAGGGGCATCCACTCATTTTCCAGTTTCTTGCCACTACAAAAAGGGCTGTCACAAACATTTTTTGCACATGTGGGTCCCTTTCCCTCCTTTAAGATTTCTTTAGGATATAAGCCCAGTAGAAACACTGCTGGATCAAAGGGTATGCATAGTTAGATAATCTTTTGAGCATAGTTCCAAATTACTCTCCAAAATAGATCCATTCACAATTCCACCAACAATGTATTAGTGTCATCATTTTCCCACATTCCCTTCAACATTTGTCATTATCTTTTTTTTTGTCATCTTAGTCAATCTGACAGGTGTGTAGTGGTATCTCAGAGTTGTCTTAATTTGCATTTCTTTGATCAATAGTGATTTAGAGCACTTTTCATATGACTAGAAATGGTTTCACTTTCTTCATCTGAAAATTGTCTGTTCATATCCTTTGATCATTTATCAATTGAAGAATGGCTAGAATTCTTATCAATTTGAGTCAATTCACTATGTACTTTAGAAATGAGACCTTTATCAGAACCCTTAAATGTAAAAATCTCTTCTAATCCTGGCTTTGCTTTGTCATAGACTCCCAAATATTTTATATTATCAATAGTTATTTTATTATTATTATTTTGCTGAGGCAATTGGGGTTAAGTGACTTGCCCACGGTCACACAGATAGGAAGTGTTAAGTGTCTGAGGCCAGATTTGAACTCAGGTCCTCCTAACTTCAGGACTGGTGCTCTATCCACTGCACCACCTAGCTGCCCCTCAACAGTCATTTTAAATGGAATTTCTCTTTGTCACTTTAGCTGCTATCTTTGTTGATAATATATAAAAAAGCTAATGATTTATGTGGATTTATTTTACATATTGCAACTTTGCTAAAGTTGTAAATTGTTTCTAGTAGTTTTTTAGTTGATTCTCTAGGGTTCTCTAAGAATACTATAATATCATCTTCAAAGAGTGATAATTTGGTTTCCTCATTACCTACTCTAATTCCATTAATGGCTTTTTCTTCTCTTATTGCCAAAGCTAATATTTCTAATACAATATTGAATAGTAGTAATGATAGTGGGCAATTTTGTTTCACCCTTTATCTTATTGGGAATGGTTCTAGCTTGTCCCCAGTACATATGATACATACATATAATGGTTTTAAATAGATGCTACTGATCATTTTAAGGAAAAGTCCATTTATTCCTATACCCTCTAGTGTTTTTAATAGGAATGGGTGTTGGATTTTATCAGATTCTTTTTTTGCATCTGTTGAGATAATCATATGATTTTTGTTTGTTTGGTTATTTATATAGTCAATTATGCTAATAGTTTTCCTAATATTGAACCAGCTCTGCATTCCTAGTATAAATCCTACATGATCATGTTGCATTATCCTGGGGATGACTTTCTTCAATCTCTTTGCTCATATTTTATTTAAGATTTTTGCATCAATATTCATTAGGGAAAGTGGTCTATAATTTTATTTTTCTGTTTTTGCCCTACCTGGTTTAGATATCAGCACCATATTTATGTCATAAAAGGAAATTGGTATGACTCCTTCTTTCCCTCTCATTCATTTCTTTCCCCACTTTTTCTCCTCCTTGATTTTTAAACTCCCTTTTGAGCTCTTCCAGGAATTTTTTCTGGGTTTGTGACCAATTCACATTTTTCTTTGAGGTTTTGCATGTGGGTATCTTGACATTGTTGTCCTCTTCTGAGGTTGTGTCTTGATCTTTTATGTTTCCATAATGACTTTCTATGGCAGGGTTTTTTCTTCTTTCTTCTTCTTTTCTTTTTCTCCTTTCTTTTATGGCAGGGTCTTTTCTTCTTCTTCTTCCTCTTCTTTCTTCTTTTTCTTTCTTCTTCTTGTTCTTCTTCTTTTTGTTCTGTCTTCTTTTTCTTTGTTTCTTCTTCTTCTTCTTCTTCTTCTTCTTCTTCTTCTTCTTCTTCTTCTTCTTCTTCTTCTT
>JAJPUD010012946.1:16516-40930 GCA_023553655.1 Myrmecobius fasciatus
TTCTTCTTCTTCTTCTTCTTCTTCTTCTTCTTCTTCTTCTTCTTCTTTCTTCTTTTCTTCTCCTTCTCCTCCTTTTCCTTCTCCTGCTCCTCTCTCTTCTCCTCCTCCTCTCCCTCCTCCTTCTTCTCTTTCTGCTTCCCTCTTCTTCTCTTTCTGCTTCTCTTTCTTCTTCTTCCTTTCTCATTTTTTCTAGCCTTTATGGTTATTTTTTAGAGTTAAACTCTGCTCTTAGTGTGGAAGAGTGCTATCCCAAGCTTCTTATGGCAGGGGCTGCAGACCCTAATGTTGCACTAGTGCTGTCCTATGGCCCAAGGGGGTCTTGTGCTGTCCTGGGACTGTGGGGGCCTAAGAGGTCTCTTGATATTGCTCTGAGGGAAGGAAGTGAGGTGAGATGGTGAGGAAGTAGGGTGGCTGATGTTATGTGGTGCTAAGGGTGTCTAGCAGCTAACTTGGTGTTGTGCTGCGGTCCACTGGATGGGCCAAGGGTTGGTGTATGCATCTGGTTATTCTCCTGGTGCTGAGAGGCACATGGAAGACCCTTCTTCTGTTCAGAGGCTTGGCAGGTGTCACAATGAGGTGAGTGTGTCTGTCAGCCTCCACATTGAAGGATCGAAGGGCCTGGAACCAGATATTACGAAAGGCAAAGTTACTTGGATTACAGCCAAGAATAACCTATCCAGCTAGAATGAGCATTATTCTCCAGAGAAGAAGATGGTCATTCAATGATATAGGTGAATTTCACCTATTTCTAATGAAAAGACCAGATCTGAACAAAAAATTCGACATCCAAACACAGAACTCAAGAGAAGCATAAAAATGTAAAAAGGAAAGGACTTTTGAGAACTTTATTTCTACTATGGGGATACTTAAAGTTTGGGGGTATAATTAACTAGATATTACTTTGATAATATGAAAAAGAAAACTAGAGGGGGAAAGGTTGTCATACTGGGGAAAAGAGGGGAAAAGTGGTAAAATGAGATCTAAAAAAAGGAGGTAAAAACAAGGTAAAATCCCTTGAGGAGGCAAAAAAACCCTAATATAATAGAGAGAAAGAGGGGAGGGAGATGAGCATTGTGTAAATCTTACTCTCATCAGGTTGGGTTCTAAAGTGTAAATCAGACACTTGATTTCACTTAGAAACTTGTCTGTTGCTACAGGGAAGTGGGAGGGAAAGGAGGAAAAGAAAGGGATAAACTATTAGAAGGGAAAATAGAAGAATCAGGGGAAAGGATTTTAAAAAAAGGGGGGGGAGGGGATCTAAAGGGTGGAGGATTGTTTGGGGGAGGGGGTCATCAAAAGCAAAGTACTCAGGAGGGGGGAAGGGAGAAAGGGGAAAGGAAAGGGAAAAACATAACTTGGGTAAATAAGATGACAGAAAATAAAGAATTAGTTATTCTGTGAATGTGAATGGGATGAACTCTCCCATAAAGCAGAAGCGGATATCAGACTGGATTAAAAACCAGAATCCCACAATATGTTGTCTACAAGAAACACATCTAAAACATAGTGAGACATATAGGATGAAGGTAAAAGGCTGGAGCAGAACCTATTATGCTTCAGGTGAACAAAAAAAAGCAGGGATAGCAATCCTTATCTCAGATCAAGTAAAAGCCAAGATAGATCTAATCAAAAGAGATAAGGAAGGAAACTATATTTTATTAAAGGGTACCATAGATAATGTAGCAATATCAATACTAAATATATACGCACCAAGTGCAATAGCATCCAAATTCCTAGGGGAGAAATTAAGAGAGATGCAAGAAGAAATAGATAGCCAAACTATACTAGTGGGGGATCTCAACCTTGCTTTCTCAGAATTAGATAAATCAGACCACAAAATAAACAAGAAAGAAACTAGGGAGATGAAACAACTGTTAGAAAAGTTAGGTATGATAGATCTATGGAGAAAGTTGAATGGAGACAGTAGGGAGTTTCCTTTTTTCTCCGCAGTCCATGGAATCTATACAAAAATTGACCATGTATTAGGGCATAAAAACCTCAAAATCAAATGCAGAAAGGCAGAAATAGTAAATGCATCTTTTTCAGATCATGATGCAATAAAAATTACATGCAATATAAGGCCAGGAGAAAATAAACCAAAAGTTAATTGGAAATTAAATAATCTAATCCTAAAGAATGAATGGGTGAAAGAGCAAATTATAGGCACAATCAATAATTTCATCCAGGAGAATGACAATAAGGAGACAACATACCAAAATTTGTGGGATACGGCCAAAGCGGTTATAAGGGGTAATTTTATATCTCTAGATGCTTACTTGCATAAAATAGAGAAAGAAAAGATCAATGAATTGGGCTTATTATTAAAAAAACTAGAAAAAGAACAAATTAAAAACCCTCAATTAAATACCAAATTGGAAATTCTAAAAATAAAAGGAGAAATTAACAATGAGGTGAGTGTGGGTATGGCTGGTGCTGCTCAAAGCCATAGGAGTCTGGCTTGGTGATTTATCTGGTGTTGCACTGGGAGGGGAAGAAGGTGGGAGTGGTTCTGTGAAGGGTTTGAGTGGGAGACTGTTGCAAAGGGGCCACAGAGCTCCAGTCACTGATCTGCCCTGGGTCTCAAGGCCTCCCAGTGGTTTGCTGACAGCAGGACTTGCTGCTGGTTTGCCAGGATCCTGCCTGCCCTGGGCCATGCTATCCTTTTATCAGAGTGAGACAGACTTTTCCTGCTGATCTTCCAAGCTGTTTTGGAGTAGAAAATTATTTCACTCTGTTTTTTTGTTGGTTTTGCTGTTCCAGAATTCATTTTAGGGTGCCTTTTTTTGTTTGGAGGCGAATATGAAAGAGTTCAGGCAATTTCCTGTTTATTGGCTCCCAGAAGGGAGCCAGAAGTATCTCAATGTAGATTTTGAAATGATTTCATTGTTCAGCTTTCAGTTCCACAGAATATTAAAAAAAGAAAGAAACCTTCACGGTTGGAGCCTGTCCTAGAGAGAGAACATACATAATGATAACAACTAACATTTAAATAGTAATTTAAAGTTGGTGGAGTGCTTTAAATGCATCATTTCATTTGATACAAAAATTCTGTGAGGAATATCATAGATGCTATTACTATCCCCATTTTATAGATCTAAAGGAAAGAAGCCCAAGAAAGGTTAAATAACTTGACTGGAATCAAATAGCTAGTATGCATATGAATCAGGACTTGAATCCAGCTCTTCCTAAAGTCAAAGTCAAGCACACTAGTCACTGTGCAATGTACCACCTAATCATCTCATTAAGAAAAAAATCTGCATGCAGCATTTTAGCTAGAAGTTATTATCTAGGGAAGAGGCTTAGTTGTTCTCATTTTTAGAAGATGATGTTACTAAAACTAGGCTCACCATTTCCTTCTTCACTGACATTCTCTATTCCAGGCTGACTGCAGATTGGACATCCTGCAAAAAAAAAAAAAAAAAAAAAAATGGACTAATGCTCCATCAGGCAGATCAGATAGGAATGTGGATGGTTTCATGCAGCCCATCCCTGTCACCAGAGTAAGCAGTCAAATAATGCATATCATCATTATCTACTCCATACCAAATTATGAGAAAAATGGTTTGTAAAGGAAGAAGTGCTATTCATACATGTCCTGTATGAATTCATACATGTCCTAACAATAATATTCTAACATCATTAATTTGAATCTTTGCTAAAGCCCTGCACTAGTGTCTCATTGATGCATGGAGGGATGTGTGGTTGGGAGAGGGGGGAACACTAAGTTTCTGAAGTCTATACCAACAAAAAAAGGAAGCCTGTGCAGTTGAGTAGAATAAGTAGTAACATTGGAGTTAAAAATTTGAGTTCAATAGGATAGTTTACCTTTCAGAGCTGTGGAGAAGGAAGGAATTTGTGTCCAAAAAAGAACTGGAACTCATAATTCAACACCAGATAGATAATTTTGATTATATTAAGTTAAAAAGTTTTTGTACAAATGAAACTAATGCAGACAAGATCAGAAAGGAAGCAATAAATTGGGAAATCATTTTCACATTTAAGGGTTCTGATAAAGGCCTCATTTCTAAAATATATAGATAATTGACTCATATTTATAAGAATTCAAGGCACTCTCCAATCGATAAATGGTCAAAGGATATGAACAGACAATTTTCAGATGAAGAAAGTGAAACCATTTCTAGTCATATGAAAAGGTTCTCCAAATCACTATTGATCAGAGAAATGCAAATTAAGACAACTCTGAGGTACCACTACACACCTGTCAGATTGGCTAAGATGACAGGAAAAGATAATGATGAATGTTGGAGGAGATGTGGGAAAACTGGGACACTGATACATTGTTGGTGGAACTGTGAATGGAACCAACCATTCTGGAGAGCAATTTGGAACTAAAAAAGTTCCAAACAACAAAGTTATCAAACTGTGCATATCCTTTGACCCAGCAGTGTTTTACTGGGCCTATATCCCAAAGAGATAAAGGAGGGAAAGGGACCCATATGTGCAAGAATGTTTGTGGCAGCTCTTTTTGTAGTGGCTAGAAACTGGAACCTGAATGGATGCCCATCAATTGGAGAGTGGCTGAACAAATTATGGTATATGAATGTTATGGAATATTATTGTTCTGTAAGAAACGACCAGCAGGAGGATTTCAGCGAGGCCTGGAGAGACTTGTATGAACTGATGCTGAGCAAAATCAGCAGAAACAGGAGATCATTATACACGGCAACAACAAAAGTATGATGATCAATTTTGATGGACACGGGTCTCTTCAACAGTGAAATGTTTCAAACCAGTTCCAATTGTTCAATGATGAAAAGAGCCATCTACACCCAGACAGAGGACAGTGGACCACAACATAGCAGCCCTGTTTATAGCTTTCTGTTGTTTGCTTGCATTTTGTTTTCTTTCTCAATTTTTTATTTTCCTTCTTGAGCCGATTTTTCTTCTGTAGCAAGATAACTGTATAACTATGTATACATATATTGAATTTAACATACATTGTAACATATTTAACATGTATTATACTACCTGCCATCTGGGGAGAGGGTGGGGGGAAGGAGAGTAAAATTCAGAACATCAGGTTTTGCAAGTGTCAATTTGAAAAAAATTACCCATGTATATGTTTTGTAAATAAAAAGCTTTAATAAAAAAAGGAAAGAAAAGAAAATTTGAGTTCAAAGCCCACCTTTTTCACTTACCATGTGTAAGATCTTTGGCAAATGATTTAACATCCAGAGGCATTAGTTTTCTTGTAAAATAAGTGGATTAGACTAATTTCTGTCTGAGGTCTCTTTCTATTCTAGATCTACAATATTAAGTTTTCTTAGGATTCTGTGAATCTGAGACGACCTTGAGACCAGGCCTGGTGATGGACAATATGTATGTTATCTGAGGAGAAGCTCATAATGGATTGGCCAAAGAGTGGTATACTTCTCAGATATTGTAATTCTAGGGGCCATTTACTGAGTCAGAAGAAGGAAGGCATGGACAGGAATGAAATTATAGATCCTTGGGGGATTTATTATCCTGATTTTTTGCAACTTTCTGTAGAATTTTAGGACTAAGTATTAGAAGCTAAGTAGGTACCCTTCTGGTCCTCAGATGACAAACATACTGATCAGCACTGTCCTACACTTGGAGCCTTTATGCTTACAGAATTCATTCACTCATTCATTCATTTGGATCCATTGTTGCTTAATCTGATTCGATTATTGATTCACTAAAGAGAAGAATGTATGGTTTTATACTCCATGTTTCCATTTCTGCCCCAAACAACAGAGCTCCCTTATCATCCTGTTCTTTTCTTTTACTGGTCATTAGCTAATGGGATACAGGTCCTAAGACATCTATCATCCATCTATTGCTAATGTGACTTGCAACATTTAAATAAATTACATTTGATCACCAAAGTTTATCATCATTTTCATTTATAAATGAGAAAATTGAAGTTCAGGAAAGGAATGTGACTGATACAAGATTACTTGGTATAGGCAAAACTACATGACATTGATAGAAGTTGAATTTGTTTTTAAATAAGACAGCCATTCATTTCCTGAACTTCTTAGCAGGGTCCCATGACCAGTCTGTGTTGTTTTGCTTCTCTTTCCAATTACAGAAAAGTATGAAGTATTCAGAATAGAAGAAAAAAATAAAATTAAAAAGACAAGATGTCATAGAACCAGTATATTTTATGAAGCAAACCATCAGTAATGCCTGTAGTACAATTGGGCTGATCCATGCCATTGCTAACAAGAAAGATAAAATTAATTTTAAATCTGGATCAACACTGAAAAAGTTCTTGGAAGAATCTCTAAGTATAAATAAGCCAGATGAAGAAAGAGCCAGATGCCTAGAAAAAAAGCAAAGCTATTTCAGGTACTCATGAATTGAGTGCCCAGGAAGGTCAGACAGAGGCACCCAGTATAAATGAAAAAGAAGATTTGCATTTTATTGAAGTAGGTCATATAGAGAAGGTCATATATGAGTTAGATGGGTGCAAGTCATCTCTAATTAACCATGGTAAAACTGGTGGTGATACATTATTAGAGGATGTCATAGAAGTTTGCAAGAAGTTCATGAGATGTTAGCCAGAAGAATTAAGATTTAATGCAGTTGCTCTTTCTGCAACATAGCTTATATATAAAATGAAAATAACAGTATTGTATTATTTGTAGCAAAAATAAAATTCCTCCTGCCATGTCAGTACTCACAAATTTTGATATTTTCATTTTGATATTGATGATGCTGATCAATAATATTTATGTGAATTAAACTTTGAATTAATCTAAAAACTTTTTATTTCACCAACACAGAAGATTAAGTGTACTCTAGCAAATACAAACTCTTCTTGCTTTATGTAGAAATATGAAAATTTGGCTGTGCAAGGAATTCTGAAAGAAATCTGCAATTCCCCCACATCCCCAACAAAAATACCTGTTAATTTTATTGTTCAATACTATTCTCTCCACTTTTGCTCTCTGGGCTCTGCATCCTTCCTAACTTCCTACAAAAACTAAAACAAAACAAAACAAAAAACCCAAAAAACCCCATCAATAACAAATCCCTTGAAATAATTTTTAAAAAATTCCTCCATATTTAAGCAGAAGAACTGACATGGAAAAATAGTCACTGCTAGATGGGGGCTTGGATTGAGACCTCCAGAGCATGGAGAGGAAATCTTTACCCTGTTCTGTCCAATTTTGGTGTTTGACCAGTAAGTGTCTGATTTCAGAGCACTCAGGTACTATGTGTCTTCCTCCTCCCTATTCCCAGCCTTAAACCCTTCTTTATGCCTTTCCAGCTAGCCCCCGGTGGGAGTGTCCCATGCCCTGTTCTCTGTCTCTGGCCTCCATGTGTTCTTGAACTATGAACTTCCTTTCTCGCCATACAAGAAGACCCCCTTCCTGCCTCCCTTCCTCTCTTCTTCCTTTTTCCATGTCCAGCCTAGGGCAATTCACATTTAGTAAAAATCTCTTTAGGCAGAAGTTTGTAGGAAGGGTCACTTATGTAAAGTGAGAACTGTCTGTAATTAAAGAATAATACAAATATAAAATTATATTATATTATTATATTGTTTTTGAGAGCAATGATTTTCATTTTTATCTTTATATCCCAAGCACTTAACAGTGCCTGGCATATAGAGGACACTTAAGAAATGTGTTGATTTTTTTAAAACTAAAAAGCAAGTTTCCTGAACCTAAATCTGGAATATTTTCCATGATATTATTCTGTCTCCATTAATGGGTTAGCTGAATAGAAGGAGTGGTGTAGAGAATGTAGGATGTGAAGTCAAGAAAACCCAGGCTCAAATCCTGATTGTGTTTTTCTTTCTCTGAGAAGGTCTGATCCTTCCTGCATAAAAAGAGGGGATTGGATTAATGGCATTGAAAAGTCCATTCTGGTTCTAAATCCTAAAAAAAAAAGATGGTACCTGAGGGATGGTTTGCTGTTTTTTTATGGCCAGTCTTCTTTAGATAGGTGCAAGAGAAAACCACAGCCAATATTCAAAAACTTAACAAGAACTTTTTCTGCCTGCAGTCTATTACCCAAGCTACTCCATAGATATCACAGTAAGATCAGCTCAATAGAAAGTATATCTTTCCTTGGGCATCAGAAGAGTTGAACAAACTAAGCTCAACACCCCTGATGTTCTCTCCCCACTTTCCGTTGGCCTACGTCCTCCCCCATTTTGTCTGCTCACAGACAAGCCATTCATTATTCTCTTATGGGAGACTGGGATGGAGAAGGTAGACTCTAGCTTGGTCATAAATCCTCAGTCTCACAAGAGCTCAACTCCAGCAGGGGACCAGATGGACCTGTCTACTGGCTACCAGCCTTCATTAATCCTCCAGGCCAGTAGACAGCCTGGAGACTTAGGGGTCCCAAAGGGGGAATTCAAACACCCAACAAAGACAGGTGAAGACTAAAAATGACCCTGACATCTTAAGCACACCTTGGTGGCTACCCTAGCCTATTATCCCATTACAATGTTATATAACGACTGGGTCCATCATCCCTTCATATTCCTACCAATCAAAACTCTCTGTTCTGAGTCCTTGTTGTTTTTCTTCCTGTAATGTCTGCCATCCAATGGTATCAAAGGTCCATTTTGAGGCTATCCTTTCCCTTCCTTCCTTTTCTTCCTTTTTGTCAGTAGGCAGGACTGATTTACCAGTGTTTGGGCCTTCCCATCTCACTTACAAATTGAAATGAAGAAGACAGAAACCTACTTTTATTTCTTTATCTATGATGCTTTCAGCAGAGGAAAACACACAAATATACATGCAACAATCTGTCCTTAAAACAAGTAGATAGACAAAGGTTAAGACCTTCTTACTGGCTTTTCTGATATTTGACTGAATTGCCCAAAGGCAAATTCGATATTCTGGAGACTTCTGTTTCTACCATTTATAGGCATTAGTGATGCAGATTTATAAGTGATAGACTGTTTTCTTGCTGTGGCTCCTTTTTCCAAAATTGTCCTTGTTCCATCATTCCAATCTGGCATCTGTTCATTCTTGACTATCTGTTAATCTCTGCCCAGATGTTAACTGATAATTAGTGTGTTAGCTTCTAATTAAGGAGTTTACTGGTCAGTCAGTGACCTCTCCCAAGGAGAGATGTATTTTAATAGAGTGCCCTCCAAGACTGGCTTCAAAACTCAATGGGAAGAGGAGCGAATGCAGAATCAGAGATAGCCATTGGCCCTGCTCTCTCTTCTCAACTTTTTTGTGCCTTTCACTTTCCCAACCTTAAAATGACAATAGTATTTGGCTTACAATCTTCCTTTTCACCTGATCCCCTACCATCATCCATAGGAACATCAATATTCATATTAAAGATTCAACAGCTATACAATTTCTCAATCTTCTCAGTCCCAACAGCCTTCCTATCCATTCCATTTTAGCCACATTTTGGCATGATCACATTTTAGTTCTTGCTGTTTTTTGAAATTGTGCTATCTCCAAGATCCTGACTGTGGTCCAGAAATGTTTACAGATGACTTGATTAAATGAATAAATTAATAGATGGCTAGACATTTTACTATTTGATTAATTATTATTTCACAATCTCTTGCACTCATGATCTTCTGCCATTTTGACTTGCATATATTTACCCTGGGTAACCTCCACAATATAATTTTCCAATTCCTCTTCTAGGACCTCAATTGATCACTAGAAAAGGTCATGAAGTTTTAAACTGAATTCATACAAGATAAGTATTTCATGAATACTCTCAGCTCAATACTTCCTTTCTGATGCTCTACATCTGACTTCCTATTCCATTCTCCTTATCAACTTTTCTAAAACTTTTCCCTCTCCCCTCACTTATAACAACTTAACTTATATAACAACTTATAACTCTCCACACTTATAACAGATGACTTAGACTAATATGCTACTGAGAAGAGTGAAGTCATCCGACTTGAACTTCTTCAGGTCCCCTCCAATGCTCAACACTTCTCTGCATCATCACCCATTCTTTCCTCCTTCAGTTATAGAATAAGAGCTAGCCCTAATTTTCTCAATGGAAAAACCTCTTCTATATCCTTGATCTCATTCCCAGCTGCCTCTAGCAGTCACTCTTTTCTATGTACCTCCTGTCTCTTCCTTTCTACCATATGGGATCCTTCCCATCTAATTGCAAACATGTTTATTTCTTTTTTTGTGGTATTTATAAATTTTCAGATGTAAATTCTTTTTTGTCATATTTCCACACTTATCATTGTTGTGCAAGAAGAATTGTATCTACAAGAAAGAAAAATCAGATAAAGGAAACAAAATGCAAGCAAACATCAATCAAGAGCATGAAAATGTTATATTGTGATCCACATTTCACATCCCTCTCTCTGGTGTATATGGCTTTTTTCAGTGAACAATTGGAGGTGGTTTGAAACATTTCATTGTTGAAGAGAGCCATGTCCACCAGAATTGATCATCATATAGTATTGTTGTTGCCGTGTATAATGATCTCCTGGTTCTGCTCATTTTGCTCAGCATCAGTTCATGCAAGTCTCTCCAGGCCTCTCTGAAATCGTCCTGCTGGTCGTTTCTTACAGAACAATAATATTCCATAACATTCATATACCATAATTTATTCAGCCACTCTCCAATTGATGGGCATCCATTCAGTTTCCAGTTTCTAGCCACTACAAAAAGGGCTGCCACAAACAAACATGTTTATTTCTAGTCCTAAAAACTTTGCCTCTTACATCCCATTCAGTTACTGACCTTATTTTTTTCCCCTTCACTTCCAAGAATTCTGAAAGCAAAAATAAATAAAAAGTTGTTTAAACCAAAGATTTTGATTTTCCCACTGCCCACTCTTTTGCAGTTTGGTGTCTGCCCCACTGTTCTACTGAGTCCTTTTCTGATCTACCCCATTGTCAACATTCTCACTTTTCCTGAAATTGTTTTGTGTTTCTTTGTGTATACTTTGTATTTACTTCCCTTTGTACAATTGCTTGCTCCCCAGACCTACATAAACTCCTTAAGAGTTGAGACTTCTGTCTTGTGACTAGCATAACAACTTGTAGATAGCAGATTTTTATAAATGTTTGTGGAATCAACAGGTTACTTTCTAGTTGCCAAATCAAAAATCTTTTTCCCCCTAGTCCTGATCTTTCTTGACTTCTATACAGATTTGATGCGGTTGATCGTGCCTACTTACTGAATCCTTGATTCTCCCTTAGCTTCAGGGCTACTTTCCTAGTGCTCTTCCCATCTCTCTTAGTTTCTTTTCTGTCTTCTTCACCAATTCTAGTTCTCTTTCCTTAACTCTCCACTTCTTCCCACTCCTCTCTTTTCTCTTCTTCTTGTTCACGTCTCTCCTCCCTCCATTTCTTTCCACTTCCTTTTTCCTCCTCTTCCTCTCCTTTTTCTCCTTTAGCTATCTTTTTTTATTTTCTCAGCTGCAGTCATCATCTCCATACAGATAACTCACAGATCCATATCCTTGACTCTGTCTTCTTTTCTAAACATCTTTCATTTTAACTCTAAATGTTTAGAAGACATCTTTACTTGGAAGTGCCCCTGGAATCTCAAATTCAACATGTCCCCAAACCTGGTTCATTATCTTTTCCTCTAAACCTTTTTCCTTAACACCCTATTTCTGTAGAGGTACCAACAATCCCTCTCCCTCCCAATTCTCCTGCGGTTGAAATCTTGTAGTTATTTTTGACTCTTACATTTTTCCTACTGCTCTCATTCAGTTAATCAGTAGTTCTCCTGGATTCTACCTCTAAAATTCTTTGTATTGGCCCTCTCATTTTTACTGGCATTGTTATCACCCCTATCTTGGCCTATTGCAATTTTTTTCTTTCTATTTAAAGTACAGATTTTTAAAGAATTCTTTTTGTTTCAGTTTCAAATTCTCTCTTTCCCTCTTCTGCCTTCCCTAGCCAGTGAGAAGGCAAGGAAAACAAATCTATTACAAATATATATAATCATGCAAAACTAATTTCCACATTAGTCATGTTTCTCCCCCAAAAAAATTTAAAAGGAGAGATAGAAAGAAAAAGCAAAAAATATATTTCAGTCTCTACTCTGACCCACCAGCTCTCTATCTGGAGGCAGTAGTGTTTCATCACATTTATATGTAGTACAACTTTTTAGCTATTCCCCAATTGATAGATATCCCCTTATTTTTCAAATCTTTACTATCACAAAATGAGGTACTGTAAATACTTGGATATATAGTTTCTTTTTTTCTTTCTTTAATCTCTTTGCCCCAATAGATATGCACAGTTTAATAGTCTTTTGGTCATCATTCCAAATTGCTTTCCAGAATGATTGGGACACCAACAGTATATTAATATGTCTATTTTCTGAAACACCCTCCCTTTTTGTCATTTCCCCCACCCTTTTGGGGCCATTTTAGTCAATCCGATATGTGTGTGTTGATTTACCATGCATTTCTCTAATTATTATTACTTTAGAGCTCCCTTTCTTTTTGACTATTTTTGTCAATTTGATAGGTGATATCTCAGAGTTGATTTAAGCATGCATTTCTTTAATTATTATTGATTTAGAGCATTAAAGATCTGACTTTTGATAGCTTGGATATCTTTTTCTGAAAACTTCCAATTCATTTTCTTTGACCATTTTATCAATTGGGGAATGACTCATATTGATATAAATTTGACTCAGCTCCTTATATATTTTAGAAATGAAACCTTTATCAGAGAAACTTACTCTGAATATTTCTTACTTTATTTTAATCTATTGCATTAGTTTAACTGAAAAAAAACTTTTAAATTTATGTAGTTAAAATTACTCATTTCACCTACTGTGAATCTTGTTTGGCTATAAACTCTTCCCCTATCCATAGATCTAATAGATAATTTCTTCTTTGGTCCACTAATTTGCTTATTATATCTATCACTTTCTACGTTTAAAATCATATGTCCATTTTGAACTTATCTTGCAATATGGTATGAGATATTGGTCTATGCCTACTTTTTGCCAGACCAGTTGTGTTTCCCAGCACTTTTTGTTGAAAAGGAACTTCTTGCTCCAGTAGCTAGGATCTTTGGACTTATCCAATATTAAGTTACTATATTAATTTCCTTCTGTATATAATGTACCTAATCTGTTCCATTTATCAACTTCTCTATTTTTTACCTAGTACCAAATTGGTTTTGTTGATTGTAGCTTTACAGTATAGTTTGAGATTTGGTACTGCTAGGCCTTCTTCCTGTCCATTTTGTCTTTGACTCCCTTGTTATTCTTTTTTTTTTTTTTTTGCTGAGGCAATTGGGGTTAAGTGACTTTCTCAGGGTCACACAGCTAGGAAATGTTAAGTGTCTGAGATCAGATTTGAACTCAGGTCCTCTTGACTTCAGGGCTGGTGCTCTATCTACTGCACCACCTAGCTGCCCCTCCCTTGTTATTCTTTTCCCTCTCCAGATAAATCTTGTTATTTTTATTTCTAGCTCCATAAAGTAATTCTTTGGTAGTTTGATTGGTATGGCACTGAATGAGTAAATTAATTTAGATAGTATTGCCATTTTTATTATAGTGGCTTGGCCTACTCATGAACAAATTAATATTTCTTCATTTATTTAGTTTTGTCTTTATTTTTGTAAAGAATGTTTTGTAACTGTGTTTGTAAAATTCCCAGGTGTGTCTTAGAAGGTAAAGTCCCTGGTTTATAACAGGGTAGTGTTATATATATATATATACCAGGGAGTGGAGCCAAGATAGTGGAGAGCAGACAGGACTCTCTGTAAGCTCCTCTAACCTTCCCTCAAACCAATAGCAGATTACGCCTCTAGATTGGTTTTAAAGTCAAAGAATCCACAAATATCTGGAGCACAACACATTTCTAGAAGAAGATACTCTGGAAGAACTTCAAAACAGGTCTGTTTCAATTGGGCAGGGGGGTGGTCTGCTGAACCCAAACTGCAGCACAGGGAGACCACAGCAGGGAGCTTGAGTGGGAGTTGGAGCATTATGGCTTCCATGGACCTAGGGGGTCTTCTGTGGGCCTCTTGGGCCAATTTGTCCTGATTGTAAGCAGGTGGTTTGGCAGATCTGCTTTTTGTGGGGGGTAGATTGTGAACCACTGAGCCCCTGAAGAGTACTGGACCTACCTGCCATTACACAGCACCCTAAAACAATCAATCAGTAGAACTGCCCAGCACTGGAAATCAATCAATCAATCAGCAGACCTTCCCCAGGGCGAATTAAAGCAGCTGTCCCTCCTTTGCTTTGAACAGACCTCAAGACTTAAAAAATGAATTAAAAAAACCCCAAAAGAACTCTCACCATAGACAGCTTTTATGGAGAGAAGAGTAGACCTCAAATCCTGAGGTCCCTAAAGGTAAAGCAACTCCAGAAAAAGCCCCAAAGAGAGATATAAGCTGGACCCCATGTCACAAGGCTTTCTTTGAAGATTGCATAAAGGATCTTAAGAGAGTAAGAAGAAATATGGGAAAATGAAATGAGATCATTGCAAAAAAATGGAAAAAATGGAAAAAGAATTCAACAAACAAAAAAATTTAATTGGCCAACTGCAAAAGGAGCGAAAAACAGTAACTGAAGAAAATAATACACTAAAAATTAGAATTGAACAGGGAATTAATGAAAAAAAAAAGCAAATGAAGGTGGCCTAGCTGTACCAGATCTAAAACTATACTATAAAGCAGCGGTCATCAAAACCATTTGGTATTGGCTAAGAAACAGAGTAGTTGATCAGTGGAATAGATTAGGCTCACTGGACAAAATAGTCAATGACTATAATAATCTAGTATTTGACAAACCCAAAGACCCCAGCTTTTGGGATAAGAACTCACTATTTGACAAAAATTGGTGGGAAAATTGGAAATTAGTATGGAAGAAACTAGGCATTGACCCACACCTAACATTGTATACCAAGATAAGGTCAAAATGGATTCATGATCTAGACATAAAGAATGATATTATAAATAAATTAGAAGAATGTAGGATGGTTTACCTCTCAGATCTGTGGAGGAGGAAGGAATTTGTGACCAAAGAAGAACTAGGCATCATTACTAATCACAAATAGATAATTTTGACTATATCAAATTAAAAAGGTTTTGTACAAACAAAATGAATGCAGACAAGGGAAGCAATAAACTGGGAAAAGATTTTTACATTCAAAGGTTCTGATAAAGGCTCATTTCTAAAATATATAGAAAATTGACTCAAATTTATAAGAATTCAAGCCATTCTGCAGTCGATAAATGGTCAAAGGGTATGAGCAGACAATTTTCAGATGAAGAAATTGAAACTATTTCTAGTCATATGAAAAGGGAAAACTGGGACACTGATACATTGTTGGTGGAACTGTGAACGGATCCAACCGTTCTGGAAAGCAATTTGGAACTATGCTCAAAAAGTGATCAAACTGTGCATATCCTTTGACCCAGCAGTCATTGGGATTATATCTCAAAGAGATCTTAAAGGAGAGAAAGGGGCCCACATGTGCAAAAATGTTTGTGGCAGCCCTTTTTGTAGTGGCAAGAAATTGGAAATTGAATGGATGTCCATCAATTGGAGAATGGCTGAATAAATTATAGTATATGAATGTTATGGAATATTATTGTTCTGTAAGAAATGATAAGAGGATGATTTCAGAGAGACCTGGAAAAAGTTACATGAACTGATGCTAAGTGAAATGAACAGAACCAGGAGATCATTATACACAGCAACAAGACTATGTGATGATCAATTCTGGTGGACATGGTTCTCTTCAACAATGAGATGATTCAAACCAGTTCTTATTGTTCAGCGATGAAGAAAGTCATATACATCCAGAGAGAGGCCTGTGGGCCTTTTATTTTTTTTTAATGATTTCTGTGAATGTTTGCTTGCATTTTGTTTTCCTTCTTAGATTGTTGTTTTTTTCTTCTCTTTCTAGATCCAATTTTTCTTGTGCAGCAAGATAACTGAATAGATATGTATATATATGTGTGTGTGTATATATGTATATATACATTACCCATATGTTCTGTAAATAAAAAGCTTGAATAAACATGACAAAAACAAAAACAAAAAAAGGAAGTAAAGTCCCAAATGGAATTTCTTTTTCTATCTCTGATGATTTTGTTGGTCATTTGTGAGGGCTTATTTTATATCCTGCAACTTTATTGAAGTTGTTAATTGTTTCAGTTAGGTTTTTGTTGTTGTTGTTGTTGTTGTTATTGTTGATTCTCTAAAGTTCTTTCAGTAAACTATCATGCATCTTCAAAAAGCGATAGCTTCCTTTCTTCTTTGCCTATGTTTATTCTTTCTTTTTCCTTCTCCTCCTAATAGCTAGCATTTCTTCTAAGTAGTAATTATAATGGACATCCTTGCTTCACTTCTGAATTTAATGGAAATGTTTCTAATTTATCCCTGTCATAAATAATGACTGCTCTTATTTAGAGAGATACTACTTATTAATTTAAGGAAAAATTCATTTATTCCTGTATTTTTTAATGTTTTTCAAAAATAGGAATGTTTATAGTATTTTATAAAAAAAGGTTTTTTCCTCATCTGTTGAAATAGTCATGTGATATGTTGATAAATTTATTGATGTGGCCAATTATGTTTATTTTTAAGATATGGGTATTTACACATTCTACTTTTTGTTCCATTAAGCTGGGAAGTTTGTATTTTTATAAATATCAGTCAATTTCATTTCAATCATCAATTTTAATTGGTCAAAATAACTTTTAATAACTGCTTTTATTTCCTTTTCAAAAGTTGTGAATTAACCTTTTACATTTTTAATGCTGATAATTTGACGTTCTTCTTTCTTTTTAAAAAAATCAAATTAGCAAATGGTTTATCTTTTTTTTTGCTTTTTAAATAAAGCAGTTAGCTTTATTTATTGATTTTTCTTTCTTTCTTTCTATGTTTTTTAATTTTCAGTTTTGTTTTTTATCCCTTTGAGGTTCTGAATTTCTATTTTGGTATTTAATTGGATGCTTCTAATTGTTATTTTTAAAATTTAAGTTTCCTGCCCAATTTGTTGATCTGGTCTTTTTCTCTTTTATTGGTGTAAGCATTTAGTGATACAATGTTTTACTAAGTACTCTTTGACTGCATCATATTAATTTTGGCATATTGTCTCATTGTTGTCATCATCTTTAATGAAATTATTGATTTTTCTATGATTTATTTTTAGACCCATTTATGTTTTAGGATTTGGCTATTTAATTCCTAACTAACTTTTTTCATGTTTATTTTATGATTAGATTTGCCTAAGTCTATGAGGAGTAAATTGAGGTCCCTCACTGGTAAATTTTTAGTATTCATTTCACCTTATAACTCATTGAAAATTTCCTTTAAGCATATGGTAGAATTTGGAATTCAAGAATTCAATATTTTTATTAATTCATTGTGCATGATACTTTTTTTTTAGCAAAAATGTAGTTTCTCTATTTCTCTTTTAATTAGGTCTATTTTTTTTTTCATTTGCTTTGTCTGAAATCATGATTGCTACTCCTACCTTTTTAAAAAAAATATCTTTGTGTATCTTTCTGTTTCAAGTGTGTTTTTTTGTAAACAACATATTGTTGGATTCTGGTTTCTGATTCATTCTGCTATCCTTTTATGAGTGAATCTATCCCATTCAAATTCACAGTTATGATTGTTGAGTGTTTATTTTCTTCCATTTTATTTTCTTATGCTTATCTTCTGCAGAATTCTGGTCATGTCAATCCTCTGCTCAAATACTTTTCAGTAAATCTCTATTGACTTCCAAATAAAGTTGAAACTCTTCTGCTTTCAAGATCTTCTTCAATATAGTGTTATCCTGTCTTTCTAGTTATATCTTGTATTATGACTGTTCACTAATATATAGCCCAGCCAAACTTCATTATTCTGTTTCCTCCAAACAGTATATTTTTGCCTTCATACCTTTGCTCACACTGCTCCCTAAGCTTAAAATATCTTCTTTCTCCTACGGAATCTTTTGTTTCCCCCCAGTCAGAAAAGATAAGTCCCCGTTCAGAAAAAAAAATAATAAAACAAAAACAAAAAACCCTACAGAGCTTTGCTTTGAATCTCTAGAGATATTCTCACCATGTTTTTTTTTACTATGTATTCTTACCATGAAATACTGTGTATAATAGCTATTTGTGTTCATATCTTATCCCTCTAATAAATTGTGAACTCATTAAGAGAAGGGACTGTGGCTTAGCTAATCTTTTAAAATCTCCCCACACTGTAGGGACAGTACTTTATGTTTGTTGACTATGCTATGGTGATATCCTCTCTGAGTTCATGGGGTAGATAATTTCTGTCAAAATAGATTTACTACAACACAGAAATTATAGAGGTAAAAACTAGGTTTTATTAGTAGGCTCAAGCATAGGTTCAGATTTCACAGAAAAGCTGAATCCCAGTTAGAACTTTAAGAAGGCTTCTTGTAGGCAAAATTATGTCAGAGTGACAGAGAAATAATTTATTTACATATTTCAATCTTGTATATTCCTCTTAGCCATAAAAGTTAAAGAAAATATAGATTCACATCCTTATGCTTACTTCAGCATCATAAAAGTTGAATAAACTTAGTTAAACAGATTCATCATTTCATACATCCCCTAAGGAAACAAACTCAAACAAATTACAGATAAATCAAGCCAGGTTATAGATTAAATTAAATTTAGAGGGTTCACAAATAGGCTAATTGAGTAGGAAGATGTATATGCTGCCAAGGATTCAAGAATAGTTGAGATTCTTCTGTCTTATTATCTAAAGAATATTTAAAATTTTAAGTAAATTTTCCCATCCGTCCAATGGGACAGATTTTGCTCAATAACCTTTCAACTAGAAAAAATGTCCCAGATCTTTCCTTAAAATTATTATTCCATGAGTAGATATTAGTCGGGTGAGGTTAATATCAACATAAAATAAGCTTAAAAATTTTTTTAATAACATCTTTTTTTTTTTTGGTGAGGCAATTGGGGTTAAGTGACTTGCCCAGGATCACCGAGCTAGGGAGTGTTAAGTGTCTAAGGGTGGATATGAGCTCAGCTCCTCCTGACTCCAGAGCCACTGCTCTATCCACTGCGCCATCAAGCTGCCCTCTGGCTTTTTAAATTAAAAAAAAATTTCCTCAATAATATTTTATTTTTCCAAATATACATAAAAATAGTTTCCAACATTCATTTTTGTAAGATTTTGTGGTCCAAATTTTTCTCCCTCTTTCACTTACCTCCTCCATCCCCAAGACAGCAAGCAATCTGTTATAGGTTAAACATGTACAATCCTTTAAAGATTTCTATATTTGTCATGTTGCACAAGAAAAAATCAGACCAAAGGGGGAAAAAAACATGAGAAAGAAAAAGAAAACAAAAAACAGACAAAAAGGTGAAAAAAATCCATGTTTCAATTCACATTCAGTCTCCATAGTTCTCTCACTAGATATGGTTGGCATTTTCCAACCCAAGTCTACTGGGATTGTATGGCTGAGAAGAGCCAAGTCCATCATCACATAATCTTGCTGTTACTGTGTACAATGTTCTCTTGATTCTACTCACTTCATTCAGCATCAGTTCATGTAAATCTCTCCAGGCCTCCCTGAAATCATCCTGCTGATCATTTCTTACAGAACAATCAGAACAATAATATTCTATTGCATTCATATACCATAACTTATCTAACGATTCCCCAACTGATGGGCATCCACTAAATTTCTAATTCCTTGCCACTACAAAAATTGTTGCTACACACATTGTTGTACACGTAGATTCTTTCCCCTTTTTATAATCTCTTTGGGATATAGACCCAGTGGTTATACTGCTGAATCAAAGGGTGTGCACAGTTTTATAGTCCTTTGGCCATAGTTCCAAATTGCTCTGCAGAATGGTTGGATCATTTCACAAATTAACCAACAATGCATGAGTGTCTGTTTTCCCACATCCCCTCCAACATTTATTATTATCTTTCCCTGTCATCTTAGCCAATCTGAGAGATGTGAAATGGTGCCTTAGAGTTGTTAATTTGCATTTCTCTAATCAATAGAGATTTAGAGCATTTTTTTCATATGAATAAAAGTGGCTTTAATTTCTTTGTCTAAAAATTGACTGTTCCTATCCTTTGATCATTATCAATTGGGGAATGAATTGTATTCTTATAAATTTGACTCAGTTCTCTACATATTTTAGATATGAGGCCTTTATCAGAACACTGGCTGTAAAAATTGTTTCCCAGCTTTCTGCTTTCTTTCTAATCTTGACTGTATTGGTTTTGTTTGTGCAAAATATTTTTTAATTTAACTTAATCAAAAGTATCCATTTCATATTTCATAATGTTCTCTAGTTCTTCTTTGGCCATATATTCTTCCCTTCTCAATAGATCTGACAGGTACATTATCTCTTGTTCTCCTAATTTGCTTATAATATCACCCTTTATATCTAAATCATGAAGCCATTTCAACCTTACTTTGGGATAGGGTGTGAGATATTGGTCAGAGCTTCACTTCTGTCATTCTATTTTCCAGTGTTCCCAGCAATTTTGTCAAATAATGAGGTCTTATTCCAGAAGCTGCAGTCTTTGGGTTTATCAAACACTAGATTACTATTGTCATTAATTATTGTGTCTTTTATACCTAATCTATTCCACTGATCCAGTACTCTGTTTCTTGCCTAATACCAAGTGGTTTTGATGATTGTCACTCTATAACAGAGGTCACCTTTCTTTGCATTTTTTCGGTTAATCCCCTCGATATTCTTGATGTTTTATTCTTCCAGATTGATTTTGGTATTATTTTTTCTAGCTCTATAGAGAAATTTTTTTTTGGTTTATGATTGGTATAGTACTGAATAAGTAGATTAATTTAGGTAGAATTGTCATTTTTATTCTATTAGTTTTGTTTACCCACGAGCAGCTGATATTTTCCCAGTTATTTAGATCTAACTTTATTTGTGTGAAAAGTGTTGAAATTGTATTCATATAGTTCTTGGCTTTGTCTTGGCAGGTAGAGTCTCAATTATTTTATATTGTCTACAGCTGTTTTAAATAGGATTTCTCTTTCTATCTCTTGCTGGACTTTGTTGGTAGCATATAGAAATGTCAAGGATTCATGTGGGCTTATTTTATATTGTGCAATTTTGCTAAAGTTGTTAATTGTTTCTAGTAGTTTTTTAGTTGATTCTCTTGGATTCTCTAAATATATCATCATATCATCTGCAAAGAGTGATAGTTTTATTTTCTTATTACCTACCACAATTCCTTCAATTTCTTTTTCTTCTCTTATTGCTAAAGCTAATATTTCTAGTGCAATATTGAATAATAGTGCTGATAATGGGCATCCTTGTTTCATCCCTGATCTTATTGGGAATGCTTTTACTTTATCTCCATTACATATAATGCTTGCTGATGGTTTTAGATAGGTTCTGCTAATCATTTTATTTTATTTTTTTTTAATTTTATTTTATTTGCATAACATATGTGTGGGTAATTCTTCAACAATAACCCTTACATAGCTTTCCGTTACAAATTTTTTCCCCCAACTCCCCACCCCTCCCCTAGATGGCAGGATATCCACTACATGTTAATTATGTTAAAATATTGGCAAATCGAATATATGTACACATATTTCCAAACTTATCATTGTTGTGCAAGAAAAATCTTATCTACACAAACGATATATCAGATAAAGGAAACACAATGTAAGCAAACATCAATCAAGGAGTATGAGAATGTTATGTTGTGGTCCACATTTCGCATCCCTCTCTCTGGGTGTATATGGCTTTCTTCAGTGAACATTTGGAGGTGGTTTGAAACATTTCATTGTTGAAGAGAGCCATGTCCATCAGAATTGATCGTCATATAGTACTGTTGTTGCCGTGTATAATGATCTCCTGGTTCTGCTCATTTCACTCAGCATCAGTTCATGTAAGTCTCTCCAGGCCTCTCTGAAATCATCTTGCTGGTCATTTCTTACAGAACAATAATATTCCATAACATTCATATACCATAATTTATTCAGCCATTCTCCAATTGAAGGGCATCTATTCAATTTCCAGTTTCTAGCCACTACAAAAAGGGCTGCCACAAACATTCTTGCACATGTGGGGCCTTTTCCTTCCTTTATGATTTCTTTGGGATATAAGCCCAATAGAAATGCTGCTGGGTCAAAGGGTATGCACAGTTTGATAACTTTTTGAGCATAGCTCCAAATTGTTCTCCAGAATGGCTGTATCCGTTCACAGCTCCACCAACAATGCATCAGTGTCCCAGCCTTCCCACAACCCCTCCAACATTCATCATTAACTTTTCCTGTCATTTTAGCCAATCTGACAGGTGTGAAGTGGTATCTCAGGGTTGTCTTGATTTGCATTTCTCTGATCAATAGTGATTTGGAGCACCTTTTCATATGACTATAAATAGTTTTAATTTCATCCTCTGAAAATTGTCTGTTCATATCCTTTGACCATTTATTGATTGGAGAATGGCTTGAATTTTTATAAATATGAGACAATTCTCTATATATTTTAGAGATGAGACCTTTATCAGAACCCTTAAATGTAAAGATGATTTCCCAATTTATTGCTTCCCTCCTAATCTTGTCTGCATTGATTTTGTTTGTACAAAAACTTTTTAATTTAATATAGTCAAAGTTATCTATCTGGTTTTCAATTAAAAGTTCCAGTTCTTCTTTGGACATAAATTTATTCCATCTCCACAGGTCTGAGAGGTAAACTATATTATGTTCCTCTAACTTGTTTACAAAATCACTCTTTATATCCAGATCATGAACCCATTTAGATCTTATCTTGGTATGTGGTGTTAGATGTGGGTCAAGCCCTAATTTCTTCCACACTAGTTTCCAGTTTTCCCAGCAGTTTTTGTCAAATAGTGAATACTTATCCCAAAAGCTGGGGTCTTTGGGTTTATCAAAAACCAAATTGCTATAGTTATTGCCTAGTTTGTCTTGTGATTCTATCCTATTCCACTGATCGACTACTCTATTTCTTAGCCAGTACCAAATGGTTTTGATGACCGCTGCTTTATAATATAGTTTTAGATCTGGTACAGCAAGTCCACCATCTTCAGCCTTTTTTTTCATTAATCCCCTTGAACTTCTAGACCTTTTGTTTTTCCAAATGAACTTTGCTACTATTTTTTCTAGATCTGTAAGATAATTTCTTGGGAGTTTGATTGGTATGGCACTAAATAAGTAAATTAGTTTGGGTAGTATTGTCATTTTTATTATATTCGCTCGTCCTACCCATGAGCATTTTAAGTTTTTCCAATTGACTAGGTCTGATTTGATTTGTGTGGAAAGTGTTTTGTAATTTAGTTCATATAGTTCCTGACTATCCCTTGGCAGATAAATTCCCAAATATTTTATACTATCAACAGTTATTTTGAATGGGATTTCTTTTTGTATCTCTTGCTGCTGAACTTTATTGGTAATATATAAAAATGCTGATGATTTATGTGGATTTATTTTGTATCCTGCCACTTTGCTAAAGGTGTGAATTGTTTCTAGTAGTTTTTTAGTTGAGTCTCTAGGATTCTCTAAGTATACCATCATGTCATCTGCAAAGAGTGATAATTTGGTTTCTTCACTACCTACTCTGATTCCTTTTATCTCTTTTTCTTCTCTTATTGCTAAAGCTAACATTTCTAATACAATATTAAATAGTAATGGTGACAGTGGGCAGCCTTGTTTCACTCCTGATCTTATTGGGAATGGTTCTAGTTTGACTCCATTACATATGATGCTTGCTGAAGGTTTTAAGTAGATACTACTTATCATTTTAAGGAAAAGCCCATTTATTCCTATACTCTCCAGTGTTTTTAATAGGAATGGGTGTTGGATTTTATCAAAGGCTTTTTCTGCATCTATAGAGATAATCATATGATTTTTATTATTTTGGTTATTAATATAATTGATTATGCTAATAGTTTTCCTAATATTGAACCAGCCCTGCATTCCTGGTATAAAACCTACTTGGTCATGATGTATTATCCTGGGGATGACTTTCTGTAATCTTGTTGCTAAAATCTTATTTAAAATTTTTGCATCAATATTCATTAGGGAAATGGGTCTATAGTTTTCTTTCTCAGTTTTCTCCCTACCTGGTTTAGCTATCAGCACCATATCTGTGTCATAGAAGGAATTTGGTAGTACACCTTCTTTCCCTATTTTTTCGAATAGTTTATATAGTATTGGGATTAATTGTTCCTTGAATGTTTGGTAAAATTCACATGTAAATCCATCTGGTCCTGGAGATTTTTTCTTAGGGAGTTGATTAATAGCTTGTTCTATTTCTTTTTCTGAAATAGGGCTATTTAAATAATTTATTTCCTCTTCTGTTAATCTGGGCAATCTATATTTTTGTAGATACTCCTCCATTTCATTTACATTCTCAAATTTATTGGCATAAAGTTGGGCAAAGAAACTCCTAATTATTACTCTAATTTCCTCTTCATTGGAGGAAAGTTCTCCCTTATCATTTTTGAGACTAATAATTTGATTTTCCTCTTT